>JAINRI010000558.1:0-37038 GCA_025413485.1 Ficus microcarpa | reverse complement strand
TTGAGGCCCTTAGAGGCCGAATTTGAAGAAAGTTAAAACACGAAAGTTGTAGAAAAAGGAAAATCCTGGGGGCAAATGTGACCGTTTTCAAAAATAAGACTCCAACGCCTCCGTTTTCATCAAAACCTGAGCTTGGCCTGATCAGTCCAGTGACCACGGCCAGGCAACTTCAAACGAGAAAATGGTGAGTTAAGGGCAGAACTGGGTTTTGTGTTAAACACAAAAGTTTAGGAAATTTTGAGGTTCTACAACTTTCATGAAGAGAACTTTTGCAAATTCAAAATCAAATTTAAAGTAGAATTTAATTTTAAAAACTGAGCAGGGAAAATAGAAGTTCCTGTGCAGTGTTTTCAAGACGGTGCAGGATTGGGTAGTTTCTGCACATACTTTGATGATTGAGTTTCTAGAAATGTTTTCAGAAAAACTTTTCAGAATTTTACAGTTTTGCTATTTTTGAAAGAAAATCATAAGGATCGGTGAAAAAGTTATTTGTAAGTTAAGCCGAATAAGTAAATGATGTTTTAGTAACCGAAGGGGTTACTAATTTTTATGTGAAAAGTTTTGGAATCAAGGTTACTGTTAGTAACCAAATTTAATGTAACTTTTGGTATGGTGGGACATATAAGAGTATGATAAATGTTGGTTGGGATACCAACATTAAAATAATAAGTTATGATAAGATAAGGTGATTCTTATCTTACATTCTTTTTTGTAAACAGGTGTATAAACTGTGTGGCGACCTGTTAAAGTCCAGAACGCAGATCTAGTAAAACAAGTAAGTACAACTCCGCCTACAGCATAGGCCCTTTGTTGTGTTACTTGTTTGATATGATTTTATGTATGATATGTTTTAAATGTTATGCGATGAAATAATGTATGATTTGTTTAAGATTTATGAAATATCAATATATGATTTATGTATGTGAAACATCACGAAGCATGTTCACAAATTCTTAGGATAAGAATAAGAGCAAAGTATGATGAACAAGTAAGTTTGCCTGTTCGTATCGACCCGCGTTAGGTCGGGTTAGGTCTATGGTTTGAGTTGGATTGGGCTGGCCGCCCAACCACTCCATAGCTGCGCCCGATACGGACATTTATGTTAAGGGGCCCTTAGTATGTTAAGATATGAAAGAAACATAATGAAGCATAATTGGTTCATGCATTTATTATGAAATGTTTTGCGGGTAAAAAGTTGTACTTGCTGAGCGAAAGCTCACAACTTACGTCTATGCTGTAGGTAAGCTCCCTACTGGCAATGCTTGAAAAGGCGTGGAGCGGGGCAGGACTGTCTATGAGATTACGGGCTGGGAACCACTGCGCGTTTTGTTATATTATATGTATGCAGTTTTGTTTTATAATCAATTTCAGACTCAAATACTCGTTTCAGTATTTATTCATATGTATATAAGTATGTTTGTATGTAAGTATGTAAATCAAGTTGAAAAAAAAAAGTGTGATATTTTTCTAGTCCAAATTTCCGCTAATGAAGTAAGTTAAGTAATGGTGTATGTTAAGTTAAGTAAGCTGTAACGGCCTACGTAAGGTGGGTCGTTACAGAGTTGGTATCAAGCGGGTTCTTGCCTTCTGGTCTCATAGTCTGCCTGCCAGCGCGCCACAGTCATTGTAAGTTAATATATATTTTGTGTATAGGATATGTACATATCCCTATTAAATATGATGTTTTATGATGTGATAAGATATGTTATGATACGATGCGATGTGATATGTTATGATTGGAAGAAAAAGGGATGTGTATGAATAACGGCACCTTTTTCTTTCATATGAGTAGGGTTTAAAAGATGGTGCGACCTCGCGTACGAGTACGGCCAATTCCGCAAGAACCGAATCTTGCGAATGTTGTAGCTAATTTGCAGCAACAGCTATTAGAACAACAACAGGAGACAAATCGGCTTCGGGAGCAGATTGCACGTATGAATCAGGTACCTCGTGCGAACGAAGTGCCACCCCGAGAAAATCCTGTACCCCCAGTAGCGCCCCAAGTACCAGGGGTTCAACAAGAGATTCCCAGGAACACTGAAGTCCCGTTAGCACCTGCTGGGATTCAGATAAACCCACCAGTAGTTCGGGAAGATTTATTGTACGAACGGTTCAGACGGATGAAGGCGCCCGAGTTTGAGGGACTGGCGGACCCGATAGAAGCCGACAATTGGCTAATCGACATCCAAGTAATCTTGGACTTTATGGGACTTACGGAGCATGAAAAAGCTCTTTGTGCTTCTTTTGCCCTTAAGAAAGATGCCAGACACTGGTGGAGGACGGTTCAGATGCGCCGAAATGTTGCAACTATGAGTTGGCAAGATTTTGTAGCTGAGTTCAAAATGATGTATTACAACCAGGAGATCCTTGCGGTTCAACAAGATGAATTCAACAATATGAAATAAGGATGATGACGGTGATGGAAGTTGTTAAGAAATTTGAACAGCTAGCTCGCCTATGTCCGGAGCTCGTACCAAGCGAAACTGAAAAAGTAAGCGAATGATGAAGATGTTTCGTACGGATATTGCCAAGCAAGTCAGTGCTGGCAGTAATCCTCCAACCCTGGTTTCAGATTGCGTCAGTCGAGCGATAAGAGCCGAATACTTGATTAACCAGGATAAGGAGGCAAGGGCCCAGATTTTCAAGGCTAAGAAAGAGGAAAAAGCTATAGTGAAACAGTTGCAGCCAAGACAAAATCAAGAAATATACAGAAGGACCAGACCAGCAATGTTGCCCAAGGTTCCAAATCGTCTGGGAGAACAAAAGAAGAGGGAATGCTAGCAACCAGGGCCAGCAGAGGAATTACCCTCAGAAGAGGAACAATAGGGGGAACGAAGGTAACAATAATGACTATCCGGTGTGCGCGCAATGTGGAAAGAAGCACCTAGGAGTGTGCAGGTTGGGAACGAATGCCTGCTACATTTGCGGCAAGGAGGGTCATTATGCTAAGAATTGTACCATGAACAGTTAGAATCAGAACCCCCAGTACCCAAACAGAAATGCAAGTAGTCAGTTGCACGCGGTTCAAGCCAAGATCGAAGGCCCTTCGATTACGTCAGGACGATATGAGGCTCCTGAACCTCAGGGCCAGATTTATGCTTATACAAAGGGAGACGCTGAAGCTGGAACTTCCCATGTCGTAACAAGTCAGCTTTCTATCGCCTCACATGATGCAATTGTCTTATTTGATTCTGGCGCTACCCATTCTTTGTATCGATGGAGTTTGCCCAGAAATTAGGCAGAGGTGTGGATAAGTTAAAGCAACCCTTTAGAACCTCTCTTCCGTCAGGAGAAATTTTGTTATCCGATTTTTGGATACAAAATGTTCCAGTAATCATCTGTGGCAGAGAGCTATATGTAGACCTCATCGCCATTAAGCTCCAGGATTTCGACGTCATTCTAGGAATGGACTTCCTAAGTAAGTACAACGCCAAGATTGATTGTCGAAAGCGTTGTGTGATGTTTAGTCTTCATGATAAGGAAGGTTTCCACTTCCACGGTCAGTCTTGACACTCGACAACCAGGCTAGTCTCAGTAATGAAAGCATGGAAAATGATGGCTAGTGGATGTCAGGGATACTTAGCCAATATGGTGGACAAGGAGCGAGAGGTGGAGTTAAAGCCGAAAGATGTTCCCATTATTAGAGAATATGTGGATGTCTTTCCAAAGGACTTACCAGGACTTCCTCCAGAGCGGGAAATTTCATTTGAAATAGAGTTATTGCCAGGAGCTGCACTGATATCCAAAGCGCCTTATCGTATGGCTCCAGCCGAGCTTAGAGAGCTCCAAGTGCAGCTGCAAGAACTGTTAGACAAGGGATTTATTCGCAAAGCCATTCTCTGTGGGGAACATCAGTTTTATTTGTTAAGAAGAAAGATGGATCGCTGCGGATGTGCATCGATTATCAGGAGTTGAATAAGATTACGATTAAGAATAAATATCCCCTTCCCAGGATTAACGATCTTTTTGATCAACTCAGGGGAGCAATAGTATTCTCGAAGGTGGATTTGAGATCAGGATACCATCAACTCAAAATTAAGGAGACAGATGTTTCTAAAACGGCTTTTCATACACGATATGGGCATTATGAGTTTCTTGTGATGCTGTTTGGATTAACCAATGCACCAGCTGCTTTTATGGATCTTATGAACCGGGTATTCAAGGAGTACCTAGACAAGTTCGTTATCGTTTTCATCGACGATATTCTGATCTACTCAAAATCCATTCAAGAACATGAGCAGCACCTCAGAATAGTTTTGGAGACATTAAGGCGAAATCAACTCTACGCCAAGTTTACCAAATGTGAATTTTGGCTAGAAAAGGTGCATTTCTTGGGTCACGTGGTTTCAAAATAGGGAATTTTCGTTGATCCTGCTAAGGTTGAGGTGGTTAGTATATGGCCCATACCTAAAAACGTTACGAATATACAAAGCTTCCTTGGATTGGCTGGATATTATCGACATTTTGTTGAAGAATTTTCCAAGATAGTGGCACCACTTACAGCTCTTACTCGGAAAGGGAAAAAGTTCGGGTGGATGCAGAAATGTGAAGAGAATTTCCAAGGGCTTAAGAGGAAGCTTACTAGTGCACCAGTATTGATAATTCCTGATGTGGATGCGGGAAATTTTACAATTTATAGTGACGCTTCTAAGACCGGATTGGGAGCGGTCCTGATGCAAAAAGGAAATGTGGTTGCCTATGCCTCACGTCAATTAAAGGATCACGAGCGGAATTACCTGACACACGATTTGGAGCTCGCGGCAGTGGTTTTCGCATTGAAGATTTGGAGACATTATTTGTATGGGAATAGATGTGAGATCTACACCGACCATCAAAGTCTCAAATACATCTTGACTCAAAAGGAGCTCAATATGAGGCAGCGTAAATGGCTAGAACTTGTGAAGGATTACGACTGCGAAATCCTTTACCGCCCAGGAAAAGCGAACAAGGTAGCGGATGCACTAAGTAGAAAGTCATCTGGTATGTTGATGTCTCTTTACAAGATGTCTAAGCCGCTTCAGAAGGAAATTTCATATTTCAATATGGAGATGTTAACTGGGAAATTGACTGCTTTGACTCTTCAGTCCAATCTCCTAGAATCTATTAAACTTCATCAAGAGAAGGATTCCTTTATATTTAAGGCGCAACTTTTTGGTGGAAAGAATAAGGAATTTAAGACCTCTTCGAATGGGGTAATTTACTTCAAGGATAGGATTTGCGTTCCTAACTCAGAATTTCTAAAGGAACAAATCATGTCTGAAGCGCATATGACGCCATATTCGGTGTATCCAGGAGCTACTAAGATGTACAAGGACCTCAGTGAAAATTATTGGTGGCCAAATATGAAGAGTGAAATAGCTGACTTTGTGTCAAAATGCCTAACGTGTTAGAAAGTTAAGGCGGAACACCGACAACCTGGCGGAGATCTTCAGAAAATTGAGCTTCCAGAGTGGAAATGGGATCAAACCACTATGGATTTTGTAGTTGGTTTACCCAGAACCGCTAGTGGAAATGATACGATTTGGGTAATTGTTGACAGATTAACCAAGTCCGCCCACTTTATCACTATTAAGGCCACCTTTTCAGTGGAGAAATTAGTTGAAATTTATGTGTCCCAGATCGTTAGACTTCATGGAGTGCCAAGACCGATCATTTCAGCTCGGGATGGGCGTTTTACCTCTCGATTCTGGAAGAGTGTTCACACGACTATGGGATCAAAGTTGAAGTTTAGTACAGCTTTTCATCCCCAGACTGATGGTTAATCAGAGCGAACTATTCAGACCCTGGAGGATATGTTGAGGTCATGTGTTTTGGATTTTAAAGGAAGCTGGGATCAGAAGCTACCTTTGATCGAATTTTCTTACAATAACAGTTATCACGTCTCAATTGGTATGGCTCCATTTGAAGCATTATATGGAAGAAAGTGTCGATCTCCAATACATTGACAAGAAGTTGGACAAAAGCAACTTCACACTACGGATTTCATCAGAAAAACCTCAAAGGATATCAAGATGATTAAACAGAGACTCGACGTAGCTTTCAGTCGACAGAAAAGCTATGCTGATAAACATCGAAGACCCTTAGAATTCTAAGTTGGAGAATCTATTTTCCTTAAGATCGCCCCTATGAAGGGAATTATGAGGTTTGGTAAAAAGGGAAAGCTTAGTCCATGATACACTGGACCATTTGAAATCCTTGAGAGGATTGAAAAAGTGGCTTACAAGCTTGCTTTGCTGCCGGAACTAGCTTCTGTACATGATGTTTTCCATGTTTCAATACTGAAGAAGTATGTACCTGACCTTTCCCATGTTCTAAGTCAAGAGCCAACTGAAGTTCAAGCTAATTTAACATATGAGGAAAAGCCAGTCCGAATTCTGGATCGGGAAGAAAAGGTTTTAAGGAACAAAACCATTCCTATGGTTAAAGTATTATGGTGGAATCATAATGTTGAAGAAGCAACGTGGGAACTAGAGGATGACATGAGGAAGAATTACCCCAACTTGTTTTAAATTTCGAGGACGAAAATTTTTAAGGGGGGTAGATTGTAATAACCCATTTTTGTATGAATTACGATTTCTGCCCTTGAAATCAAAAGTTTGTGTTATGTATGTTTATATGAAATGCTTAACTTGATTTTATCAGAATTAGAATGTATGTATGATTTTATTCCGTTCAATGTTTGACCAGGAAAAATCTAAAAATATGTTTGAAACGGTACTGCAGTATAATTAACAGTACGAAATTATACTGTGAAAAACCGTAATTACGAATACGGAAGTAAGAATAAGGCACGGGATCTTTGTAGAAAAATCAAACTCAATATTTAGAGTAAAAAGGCCAAGAGACTTTAAGTTCAAAAGAAAAATTTTTACGCAGTCCAATTAAGTACAGATGAATTTTGGACTGCCGTTCGGTTTAACAATACTGTTTTTAGTAGAAAACAGTATTGAAAATATTCATATTTATATGATATTGGACTGTGTTTTGAGAAACAAGCCAAATGGGGCTTAATTAAGGAACACATTATCAACAAAGATAATTAAGAAATTTTTTTGGATTTTTGAAAAAAAAAATGGAAAGAAATACAAGTTGACCATTCAAACTTCCTTAGTCATTAAGTATTTCCTCTTGGCCGGCCACTCTTGGGCTGATATGCAACTAAGGAAATAAATCAATTTAAAGTTATGTATATATGTTGGTGGTGGGACCTAGTTGGTCAATTAATAAAGACCAACTTTTTAGTTCATCTTTAGCCACCAACTCTCCCACAAAGCCGAGCAGCAAGAGAGAAAAAGAAGCAAAGGGGCTGTCGGACTCTTGGAGGCAGCGAGAGAAAAAAAAAAGAAGGAAAAAAAAAAAAAAGAAAAGTTTGGATTCAAGCTTGAGTTCTCATCTTCAAAGCTTTAGAGGTAAATCCTCTCAACCCTCTAAGCTCTTTCCACTAAGTTTGGAGCAAAAATTCTTGTGCATATTTCAAACCCTAGGTTATGAGAGCATGAGCTCGTTTTCTATTTTCTTCATTGAATGTTTTTAGTAAGCTTTTATGTGTATGTATGAGCTCTAGAGAGCTTAATTTTAGGTGGATGGTTATATTTTTCTATTTACGCTCTAAAAATTTATACCTTAAGATTATGCACACCAAATGTTTGATTATATTCCCCCACATACCTAAGAAGAGTTATGGAATGTATGTGATTAGAATTGTGAAGTATGATGTGTGAGGGTTTGGAATAACCCCAAAATCCTCAATTTCGGTAAGAAAATTTCTATGTGAAAGTATGAGTGCTATGTAATGAGGATTGGTTGTATGAGAAGGAAAACGATAGTAATACACTGCCCACTTGATTGTAAGCTCACGGTTTTAACCGTTTGAGGTAGGATGCACGTAAATTGGTGTAAGAACCACGCCCAAATGGAAACTGCCAGTTCGGACCAAAACAGGGCAGTAAACTGAAATTAGAATTTTGAGGCCCTTAGAGGCCGAATTTGAAGAAAGTTAAAACACGAAAGTTGTAGAAAAGGGAAAATCCTAGGGACAAAGTAGACCGTTTTCAAAAATAAGACTCCAACGACCTCCGTTTTCATCAAAACCTGAGCTTGGCCTGATCAGTCCAGTGACCACGGCCAGGCAACTTCAAACGAGAAAATGGGTGGGTTAAGAGCAGAACTGGGTTTTGTGTTAAACACAAAAGTTTAAGGAAATTTTGAGGTTTACAACTTTCATGAAGAGAACTTTTGCAAATTCAAAACCGATTTTAAAGTAGAATTTAATTTTAAAAACTGAGCAGGGAAAATAAAAGTTCCTATGCAGTGTTTTCAAGACGGTGCAGGATTGGATTGTTTCTGCACATACTTTGATGTCTGAGTTTCTAGAAATGTTTTCAGAAAAAGTTTTCAGAATTTTACAGTTTTGCTATTTTTGAAAGAAAATCATAAGGATCGGTGAAAAAGTTATTTGTAAGTTAGGCCGAATAAGTAAATGATGTTTTTAGTAACCAAAGGGGTTACTAATTTTTATGTGAAAAGTTTTGGAATCAAGGTTACTGTTAGTAACCAAATTAAATACTAACCTTTGGTATATGGTGGGACATAGGGTTAAGATTATGAATAAGTGTTGGTTAGGTACCAACATTTAATATAATAAGCTTTGGTAAGATAGGGTGACTCTTATCTTACATCTTTCTTTTTTTTATTGAACACAAGTGTATAAACTGTGTGGCGACCTGTTAAAGTCCAGAGCGCAGATCTAGTAAAACAAGTAAGTACAACTCCGCCTACAGCATAGGCCTTTTGTTGTGTTACTTGTTTGATCTGATTTTATGTATGATATGTTTTAAATGTTATGCGATGAAATAATGTATGATTTGTTTAAGATTTATGAAATATCAATATATGATTTATGTATGTGAAACATCACGAAGCATGTTCACAAATTCTTAGGATAAGAATAAGAGCGAAGTATGACATGAAAACAAGTATGTTTTGCTTGTTCGTATCGACCCGCGTTAGGTCGGGTTAGGTCTATGGTTTGAGTTGGATTGGGCTGGCCGCTCTAACCACTCCATAGCTGCGCGCCCGATACGAACATTTATATTAAGGGGCCCTTAGTATGTTAAAATATGAAAGAAATATAATGAAGCATAATTGGTTCATGCATTTATTATGAAATGTTTTGCGGGATAAAAAGTTGTACTTGTTGAGCGAAAGCTCACAACTTATGTCTATGCTGTAGGTAAGCTCCCTACTAGCAATGCTTGAAAAGGCGTGGAGCGGGGCAGGACTGTCTATGAGATTACGGGCTGGGAACCACTACGCGTTTTGTTATATCATATGTATGCAGTTTTGTTTTATAATCAATTTCAGACTCAAATACTCGTTTCAGTATTTATTCATATGTATATAAGTATGTTTGTATGTAAGTATGTAAATCAAGTTGAAAAAAAAAAGTCTGATATTTTTCTAGTCCAAATTTCCGCTAATGAAGTAAGTTAAGTAATGGTGTATGTTAAGTTAAGTAAGCTGTAACGGCCTACGTAAGGTGGGTCGTTACAGAGTTGGTATCAGAGCGGGTTCCTACCTTCTGGTCTCATAGTTTGTCTGCCAGCACGCCACAGTCTTTGTAAGTTAATATATATTTTGTGTATAGGATATGTACATATCCCTATTAAATATGATGTTTTATGATGTGATAAGATGTGTTATGATACGATGCAATGTGATAAGTTATGATTGGAAGAAAAAGGGATGTGTATGAATAACGACACTTTTTTCTTTCATATGAGTAGGGTTTAAGAGATGGTGCGACCTCGCGTACGAGAATGGCCAATTCCGCAAGAGCCGAATCTTGCGAATGTTGTAGCTAATTTGTAGCAATAGCTATTAGAACAACAACAGGAGACAAATCGGCTTCGGGAGCAGATTGCACATATGAATCAGGTACCTCGTGCGAACGAAGTGCCACCCCGAGAAAATCCTGTACCCCCAGTAGCGCCCCAAGTACCAGGGGTTCAACAAGAGATTCCCAGGAACACTGAAGTCCCGTTAGCACCTGCTGGGATGCAGATAAACCCACCAGTAGTTCGGGAAGATTTATTGTACGAACGGTTCAGATGGATGAATGTAACGACTCACCTAGCGTAGGCCGTTACCATACTTGTAACATACATTCATAATATAAACTTACTTACTAGGATTGAAAACACAGCGAAATTTTTTTTTTTTTTTTATAGCATTCACAAAACACTATAAACATAAGATAATACTGTTTTACGTACGAGTATATTAATTACCAGTTAATATAAAATATTTCATAATTTACATAAAACCACAAAACTCGTAGCGATACCCATTATCCACTCATTCACAGTCCCTTGGCTCGCTACTCCATCTTGCATCATTTTCAGATAGCTGGTTCCTTACCTACAGCATAAACTTAAACAGTGAGCTAAAGCTCAGTAAGTACAACTCTTAAGCCGTAAAGAAAATATAACATAGACATAACATACACAGAGCATGCATTGACCACATTATGCTTTCTTATTCTTATTCATTATGGGCCCTTACCTCGTGTGTTCGTATCCGGCGCGCGACTATGGATTGGTTGGGGCGGCCAAACCATATCCAACTCAACCCACAGTCCAACCCGACCTGGCGCGGGTGGTACGACACAGCGCTTAATGACTTACATATTCTTATCATTAGTGAACATACATTCTGTTGTCACCTTTTTAATTCTATTATTTCTTAGCTTAGCATAATTTATATTGCATACATGTTATCTAACACATAGCACAGAACACATCATGGAAATCTAGTAATATATACTAGTAGCTTATGCTGTAGACGGTGTCGTACTTACCGTCTATTCGTCTGTCGCTTGACTACTCCTCTTCAAGCTTCAACTGCAGAATTCCTCCTGCTCGATCGAAAGACGTACATGAGATTTCTAATCTAACTTATGATATGTTGGCAACTAACCAACATTCATGTGGGTTTTTCGGTGATATGTCCCCCTAAAAATAAACCATGCATACATAGAGGGTGACTACCTTAGTAGTCTTATTGATCATGAATCATGACCTAAAAAGATACGTTGGATATCCTTTTTATACACTTAGCCCATATATAAACATGTCGGGTTAGATCAACACTAACCCTTGGGCTTAAATCACTAACTTATAGGTTAACCAAGGTTAACCCTTGTGATTACTAACGTGAATCCCTATTCGGTCCTCATTAGGGTTTTGGGACTAAGTCCCGATAACTCGGGTATAATTCCCCAGTTATCTTCCGTCTTAATGTTTCCTTGAAAACTTAGCTTAGAATCCCTTTTCTTTAAAAACTCTAACTTAAAATTCCTTTATCATAAAAGACTTAGCTTTTAAAACTTAATCTTATTAACCTCTTCATAAAAATTCGTAAATCTTGGTCTATAATTTCATAAAATATTTAAGGGTCGGAAACTGCTTTTGGGACAGTTTCCATACTTGAAGTATCGTGTTTAGTTCGAAAAACGTTTTTCCTAGTATGGTTCTATAAAATCTTGCACAGAAATTCTTTGATTCCTGCGCAGTTTTGATATTTCAGTTTATACTTAAAAATCCCTTTTAAATTTGAAAAAGTTTCCTTCATGAAAGTTCTAGCCCTTGAAGAGTTCTAAAACTTTCGTGTTTTGTAAAATTTCTGATTCTGTACCGATTGGTACCAGTTTTTAATCGAAAATGAGGTTAACTTAGAAATCCGAGTCTCACAGACCATCTACGGGTTTTCTTGAAAAAGAAGGCTGTTGGGGCCTTATTTTGGAAAACTGGTCGCGTTGGCCGCTAGGAAACACCCTAGTCTACAACTTTCATGTTTTAAGTTTTTGCCCATTCGGCCTCTAAAGGCCTGTAATCCACGTTTTACCGAAACTGCTCCCTGGAACCCGAGAGCTAGTTTTGGTTCTTACATTTATTTTTACGTCCTAAGTCGCGGGTTCTAGCTCGACCGACCACATCGGGAGATAGTCAACATGCATGCAGCGCAACTAACGTCCCTTAACCTAACCATACAGCCCATGTGATCTTGCAACCCAAAAATCCGAACTCACTATCCTAGGGTTGCATAAACTCTAGCTTAGCATACATCACACATTTCATGCATTTGGCTCATAAAAACATCACATACATGCATAATTCTAATTGACCTAATTTGGGGACATATTACCTAATTCAAAACCCTAACATGCCATTCTAGCAATTTATGAGCATAGCATAATTTATGAGCATAAAATTAAACCAAACCACACCTAGAATCTACCTAATCAAGCACTAAGCACACATGCACATCTAAGGCAGCAAATTAAACATACATAGGAGCTTATGCTCTTACAAAAATTTTTGCATAAAATACACATAAATCTTAAGCTTAAAACTCATTTAAACTTGGTAAAAAGCTTTTAAAATTTTTACCTCACAAGAAGTGGATTTCGGCTTAGGGTTTGGGATACCCGAAAAAATCTGGTTGCACCACTTTGATCCAAGGGTTCGGCTGCTCACCCTATGTGCACCAAAAATCAAATTTTTGGTTCCCTTGTGGTCTCCTCTCCTTGCTCGGCTACTCAAGAAAGGTTAGCCCCAAATCTGAATTTTTTTCCCTCTTTTCTGATCACAAACCCGAGGGCTGTTTGGAGTTAAATCCAAGCTCCTAACTTTGATCAAAACTCACTCTTGGACTTGCTAGACAAACCCGAATCTCTAACCCTAATTTCTACCTCAAAATTTGGTTTTTCCCTTGTGTTTCCCCTGCACCAATCCCTCGGCAAGGGGCTGCTAGAGCTGCTAGAAAATTTTTTTTTCTTTCTTCCACTCGGTTCCTAGGCTACCCGAAGCAAGCTAGATGGATTGAACTTGAAAAATTTTTCTGATCACTCTCCCTTTTCTCTCTCGGCTTTTTGAGCTGAAAATGAGCAAGAGGTTGGCTGCATTTTTTGATTAAAATGAATAGAGAACACTTCTATTTATAGGCCAAGAGTAAGCTTTCAAAAATCTCATTTTGACCCCAAAATTTTCAAAATTTTGGACTTTAGGCATGCTAGGTGTCCGGAGTTAATGGAGGGTGCAAGACAACTCATAGTGAGTTGGCATAGTCCACATGTCATCTTGCTATTGGTCCAACACACCTCTCATGGGAATAAAATAATATTTTTCTTTTAAGATATCTTAAATTTAGGGCTTTGTTTGATGAAAAACTTTGAAACTTTGATTGTAAAAATTTAAATTCCAATACTGTAATTATTATTTTATAGTTTGGATTTTTCATATTTACAGTCAAAAAAATCGGATCGAAGATATTTTCTCAAATCCTTTCTGCCTCGTGACCTAATGTGGCGTGCTTGATTTTTCTAAGGTGGTTTTAGTTTTTAACAGTCATAAAAATTAGTTTCTGCAGTATTTTTCATAAAACGCAGATCTTAAAATTCCTCCGTCACAATTTTGACCATTTTGGTCAAACTTTGACTTTTCGGTCAACGGTTGACTTTTTTGGTCAAAATTTTGACTTTTGCAAAATCGAGTAGATTTCACTTCTTTTTGTTCAAAAAGGCTATTTGCTTCTTCGAACAGTCATTTTTGAGTTTTATTAAGCTATAAAAACTCATAACACACATTAGAGCTCTGAACTAAGCTTTTTCATGAAATTGCATGTACTATTTACATTCAATTTTTTTTTACAAAAGCTAGTTACATGAAAAACTAGACATCACAATCTACCCTCCTTAAAAATTTTCGTCCTCGAAAATTAAAACAACTCGGGATAGCCTTTCTTCATCGCGTCTTCTAGTTCCCATGTTGCTTCTTCAACGCTATGGTTTCGCCACAAAACCTTAACCATAGGAATAATTCTATTCCTTAAGACCTTATTTTCTCTATCGAGAATGCGTACGGGCTTTTCTTCGTAGGTTAAATCCGTCTGAACCTCCACTGGTTCTTGGCTGAGCACGTGGGAAGGATCTGGAACATACTTTTTGAGCATCGAAACATGGAAAACATCGTGCATGGAAGCTAATTCTGGCGGCAAGGCGAGCTTATACGCAACTTTTCCAATCCTCTTGAGGATCTCAAACGGTCCCGTATACCGTGGACTGAGTTTTCCTTTCTTGCCAAACCGCATTACTCCCTTCATAGGAGCAATTTTGATGAAAACAGCATCACCAACTTGAAATTCTAATGGTCGTCGACGCTTGTCCGCATAGCTTTTCTGTCGGCTAAAGACTACGTCGAGTCTCTGTTTGATCTTCTTAATATCCTCGGAGGTCTTTTCGATGAAGTCCGTAGTTTGCAACTGTTTTTGCCCGACTTCTTGCCAGTGAACAGGCGATCTACACTTTCGTCCATACAACGCTTCAAATGGAGCCATTCCAATTGAGGCATGATAGCTGTTGTTGTAGGAAAATTCGATCAGTGATAGCTTTTCATCCCAATTTCCCTTGAAATCTAGGACGCACGATCTCAACATATCCTCCAAGGTCTGGATAGTTCTTTCTGACTGACCATCCGTTTGGGGGTGAAATGCTGTACTAAACTTCAATCTCGATCCCATGGCTGCGTGAACGCTCATCCAAAATCGTGAAGTGAAACGCCCATCGCGGTCCGAAATGATTGATCTTGGAACTCCATGCAATTTGACGATTTGAGCTACGTAAATTTGTGCCAATTTTTCCACTGAGTGGGTAGCTTTAATCGCAACGAAGTGGGCTGACTTGGTTAAACGATCTACTACGACCCAAATCGTGTCGTTTCCACTCGTAGTTCTGGGCAGTCCGACTACAAAATCCATCGTAATCTGCTCCCATTTCCACTCCGGAAGTTCTATCTTCTGTAATTCTCCTCCCGGATGACGGTATTCAGCCTTAACTTTTTGACAAGTTAGGCATTTTGACACAAATTCTGCCACCTGATTCTTCATGTTCGGCCACCAGTAGGTCTCCCTGAGATCCTTGTACATCTTGGTAGCTCCTGGATGTACGGAGTATGGCGTTTGGTGTGCCTCTGTCATTATTTGTTCCTTCAAACCCTTCGCATTTGGAACACAAATCCTCCCTTTAAAGTGGAGTATACCATCATCGGAAGTCTTGAATTCGGTGCCTTTCTCACTAAATAAGCGAGCCTTCAGCAATGAAGAGTCATTTCCTTGATGAGCCTTAATGAAGTCCAGCAGATCAGACTTAAGGGTAAGCGAAGATAACCTTCCTGTTATTACTTCTATATTGAAATCAGCGATCTCCTTCTGTAGAGGCTTAGGAAGCGCTTCAATGGACATCAGCGTGCCTACTGACTTCCTACTTAATGCGTCTGCTACCCTGTTAGCCTTTCCAGGGTGGTAAAGGATTTCACAATCATAATCCTTTACGAGTTCTAACCACCGTCTTTGCCTCATATTTAACTCCTTCTGAGTAAAAATATACTTGAGGCTCTGATGGTCGGTGTAGATTTCGCATTTATTCCCATACAGATAGTGCCTCCATATCTTGAGTGCGAAGACCACTGCTGCTAACTCCATATCATGAGTAGGGTAGTTCCTTTCATGATTCTTCAATTGTCGCGACGCGTAAGTAACTACCTTCCCATTCTGCATCAAGACAGCTCCTAATCCATTTTTAGAAGCGTCACTGTAAATCACAAAGTTTCCTGCTTCTACATCAGGAATTATCAGCACGGTGCACTTGTCAATCTCCTCTTAAGCTCTTGGAAATTTTCTTCACATTTCTGAGTCCACTCGTACTTCTTCTCCTTTCGAGTGAGAGCTGTAAGAGGTGCTGCTATCTTCGAAAATCCTTCGACGAATCTCCTATAATACCCTGCTAACCTAAGAAAACTTCTAATCTCTGTGACGTTCCTGGGTGCTGACCACGAGCTAACTGCTTCCACTTTCGTTGGGTCTACGGAAATTCCTTCTTTTGTCACCACATGGCCCAAAAAGTGAACTTTTTCCAGCCAAAATTCACATTTTGTGAATTTAGCATATAGCTGGTGTTGTCTCAACATTTCCAGTACCAGCCTCAAGTGATGCTCATGCTCCTCCTGGGACCTCGAGTATATCAAAATATCATCAATGAAGACGATCACGAATTTGTCCAGGAAGTCCTTAAACACTCGGTTCATTAAATCCATGAAGGCAGCTGGGGCATTGGTTAATCCAAAGGGCATGACCAAGAATTCGTAGTGCCCATAACGCGTTCTGAAAGCTGTCTTGGACACATCTGACTCCTTGATCCGAAGTTGGTGATAGCCTGATCGCAAATCAATCTTCGAAAACACTATCGCTCCCCTAAGTTGGTCGAACAGATCATCTATCCTTGGGAGAGGATATTTGTTCTTAATTGTGATCTTGTTCAACTCACGGTAATCGATGCACATACGTAGCGATCCATCCTTTTTCTTTACGAACAAGACAGGTGCTCCCCACGGAGAGTGGCTCTGCTTGATAAATCCCTTATCCAAAAGCTCTTGTAGCTGTACTTGAAGCTCCCTGAGTTCTGCAGGTGCCATTCTATACGGTGCCTTCGATACCGGTGCAACTCCTGGTAGTAACTCGATTTCGAACGAGATCTCCCGTTCTGGCGGCAGTCCTGGTAATTCCTCTGGAAACACGTCCACATATTCCCTGATGATGGGAACGTCTTCTGGCATCAACTCCTTTTCTTGCTTCTTATCCACCATGTTAGCTAAATACCCTTGACATCCATTAGCTAACATCTTCCAGGCTCTTACAGCCGATACAAGCTTAGTGGTGGAATTCCGAGGTTGGCCATGGAAATTAAACTCCTCCTTCTCGCCTAGGTTGAACGTTATCCGGCGTCTTCGGCAGTCAATCCTAGCGTCGTGTCTGCCTAAGAAATCCATCCCCAAGATCACATCGAAATCATGAAGTTTGATTGCGATGAGATCTGCAGCTAATTCTCTGCCATTGATGATAACAGGAACATTTTGGATCCAGAAATTGGACCACAAAATTTCGCCAGATGGTAAAGAAGCACTGAAGGGTTGTCCTATCCTATTAACACTGTCTCCTAACTTGTGAGCAAATTCCAAGGATATGAACGAATGCGTAGCGCCAGAATCGAATAGTGCAATCACATCATAAGTGGCGATAGAAATCTGACCTGTCACCACATGTGATGTTCCGGCTTCTGCATCTCCCTTCGTGTAAGCATAGATCCTGGCTTGGGGTTCTGGTGCTTCCAGTCTGCCTAGTACTATCGTAGGTCCCTCAAGCCTAGCTTGTACTGCGTGTACTTGCCGTTGGTTGGAGTTGCGATTCTGATACTGTGGCTGCGGGTTCTGGTATTGCGGTTGCGGGTTATTCTGAGGGCAATTCCTTGCAAAATGTCCCTCTTTACCACAGATGTAGCAAGCATTGGATCCTTTCCTACAGACTCCTGGGTGTTTCTTCCCACAAGTCTCGCATGTAGGGTAAGTGACATTGTTGTTATCATTTCCCCGGTTGCTCTTCTTTTGTTGGAAATTTTTCTGTTGCCCCTGGTTATTAAAATTCCCCTTTCGTTTGTTCTTCCCTGACTGCTTGGGACTTTGACTGGGGTTGCTTGCTTGTCCTCTGGTATTTGCTTCCGCATTCTGACGAGGTTGTGTCGACTTAGCAGCAGTCTTTTCTTCCTTCCTGGACTTAAAAATCTGGGCTCTAGCTTCCTTGTCCCGATTAATCCAGTACTCTGCTCTGACGGCTCTGTTAACGCAGTCTGACACTGTTTCAGGTGGACTACTGCCGGCACTGACTTGCTTTGCAATGTCTGTTCGGAACATCCTCATCATCAGCCGAACCTTCTCCTCTTCATTAGGTACCAGTTTTGGACATAAGCGAGCCAGTTGCTCAAATCTTCTGATTGCGTCCACAACTATCATAGATCCCTGTCGAAAGTTCGTAAACTCGTCCTGTTGTACAGCAAGGACTTCTCTGTTGTAATACATTGAGCGGAATTCATACTCAAAGTCTCGCCAGGACATAGCTGTAACATCTCTCCGCATTTGTACAGTCATCCACCAATGCCTAGCGTCCTTCTTGAGAGCGAAGGAAGCGCACAGTACCTTTTCCTGTTCGGTAAGCCTCATGAAATCCAAGATGACCTGGATATCTATAAGCCAATTATCCGCGGCCATTGGATCTGTAGGCCCCTCAAACTCGGGCGCCTTCATCCTTCTGAAACGTTCATACAACAGGTCTTCACGTATCACTGGCGGATTCGCTTGCATGGCAGCTGGTGCCATTGGAACATACGGAGGGACTTCTGGTTGAACATTGGGTACCTGAGGTACCACTGGGGGAACTGGCTGTGGAGCTTCTTGAGCTGGTGGTGCCGGATTCATCCGTTCTAACTGTTCTCGGACTCTAGCCATTTCCTGTTGTTGATGCAGCATTTGCTGTTGCAAATTCGCCATTAAAGTCACTAGATCCGGCTGGGGCGGATCTGCGGCTGCGTTTCCCCGTGTTCGTACCATGCTTATATTCCTACTATAGGAAACAGATATTATCATAAGCTAATAAACTTATCATGCATTTCATTCATACCATCACATCAGCATACATATCATGCCATAATATAATAACATAACAACTTCATCATACTTAACATAACATGTAACATCATAACATAACTTTCCATATATCCCGTGATCACACGGTCTCTTTTTGTACAATAAACAAAAGTACATCATCATATCAAAATACATACTTTACATACTTCAAAATACATCGTACTGTTCATATTTACATATTTACGGACAGAACTTCGGATGGAAGTGTCTAACACTTTCTCATCCTACATATATATACAACCTAATATCCGAATAACATATACTATAATAGTCCTAACAAAAGAAAATATGCAAAATTGGCCCTAGTCTAATCAGTGTCGTCCAGGGTACTCGCGGACGTATCTGAATCAGAAAGTACTACTACGGGTGCAGGTGCGTCATCATCCGCTATCTCATCGGGATCATCAAGGGGAAACTCCTCAGGATCATCCTCGTCATCCATATCATCCTCATCGTCGCTAGAGATGTCGACAACTGGAGGGTCTTCCTGCTCCGGTGGATCTATCGGTATGACATCATCATCTGAGGCGTCCTCCGCGTCCATCGGGTCCTCTGCCCCTTGGGCAGGCATCTCCGGTACTGGCTCCTCGGGTCCCACCTCATACTGCGGATCCTCGGGCCCTACCTCATACTGCGGATCCTCATCTCCAGCGTCATCAGCAACGGGATCCTGGGCCTCATCTGCATGATCAGCGGCAGGTACGGTCTGGGCTATCGTCTCTGCTGCTAGTATGTCATCAGTGAAGCTACCAACGGTCATCTCACGGCGGGGTGATGGAACGGACTGTCTGATGTGTGTCGGTACTCCATTCCGTAGGAGTAGCAACGCCTGTAACTCGGGCTCTGGTATATCCTGGGGAATATAAGGAAGCATCGTCTCCTGGAATCTCCAACAGTAATGGACCATAGTCTCCGAGTTTGAGGGACTGGCGGACCCGATAGAAGCCGACAACTGGCTAATCGACATCTAAGTAATCTTGGACTTTATGGGACTTACGGAGCACGAAAAAGTTCTTTGTGTTTCTTTTGCCCTTAAGAAAGATGCCAGACACTGGTGGAGGACGGTTCAGATGCGCCGAAATGTTGCAATTATGAGTTGGCAAGATTTTGTAGCTGAGTTCAAAACGATGTATTACAACCAGGAGATCCTTGCGGTTCAACAAGATGAATTCAACAATATGAAATAAGGATTGATGACGGTGATGGAAGTTGTTAAGAAATTTGAACAGCTAGCTCGCCTATGTCCGGAGCTCGTACCAAGCGAAACTGAAAAAGTAAGGCGAATGATGAAGATGTTTCGTACGGATATTGCCAAGCAAGTCAGTGCTGGCAGTAATCCTCCAACCCTGGTTTCAGATTGCGTCAGTCGAGCGATAAGAGCCGAATACTGGATTAACCAGGATAAGGAGGCAAGGGCCCAGATTTTCAAGGCTAAGAAAGAGGAAAAAGCTATAGTGAAACAGTTGCAGCCAAGACAAAATCAAGAAATATACTAGAAGGACCAGACCAGCAATGTTGCCCAAGGTTCCAAATCGTCTGGGAAGAACAAAAGAAGAGGGAATGCTAGCGACCAGGGCCAGCAGAGGAATTACCCTCAGAAGAGGAACAATAGGGGGAACGAAGGTAACAATAATGACTATCCGGTGTGCACGCAATGTGGAAAGAAGCACCTAGGAGTGTGCAGGTTGGGAACGAATGCCTGCTACATTTGCGGCAAGGAGGGTCATTATGCTAAGAATTGTACCATGAACAGTTAGAATCAGAACCCCCAGTACCCAAACAGAAATGCAAGTAGTCAGTTGCACGCGGTTCAAGCCAAGATCGAAGGCCCTTCGATTACGTCAGGACGATATGAGGCTCCTGAACCTCAGGGCCAGATTTATGCTTATACAAAGGGAGACGCTGAAGCTGGAACTTCCCATGTCGTAACAGGTCAGCTTTCTATCGCCTCACATGATGCAATTGTCTTATTTGATTCTGGCGCTACCCATTCTTTTGTATCGATGGAGTTTGCCCAGAAATTAGGCAGAGGTGTGGATAAGTTAAAGCAACCCTTTAGAACCTCTCTTCCGTCAGGAGAAATTTTGTTATCCGATTTTTGGATACAAAATGTTCCAGTAATCATCTGTGGCAGAGAGCTATATGTAGACCTCATCGCCATTAAGCTCCAGGATTTCGACGTCATTCTAGGAATGGACTTCCTAAGTAAGTACAACGCCAAAATTGATTGTCGAAAGCGTTGTGTGATGTTTAGTCTTCATGATAAGGAAGGTTTCCACTTCCACGGTCAGTCTTGACACTCGACAACCAGGCTAGTCTCAGTAATGAAAGCATGGAAAATGATGGCTAGTGGATGTCAGGGATACTTAGCCAATATGGTGGACAAGGAGCGAGAGGTGGAGTTAAAGCCGAAAGATGTTCCCATTATTAGAGAATATGTGGATGTCTTTCCAAAGGACTTACCAGGACTTCCTCCAGAGCGGGAAATTTCATTTGAAATAGAGTTATTGCCAGGAGCTGCACTGATATCCAAAGCGCCTTATCGTATGGCTCCAGCCGAGCTTAGAGAGCTCCAAGTGCAGCTGCAAGAACTGTTAGACAAGGGATTTATTCGCAAAGCCATTCTCCGTGGGGAACATCGGTTTTATTTGTTAAGAAGAAAGATGGATCGCTGCGGATGTGCATCGATTATCAGGAGTTGAATAAGATTACGATTAAGAATAAATATCCCCTTCCCAGGATTAACGATCTTTTTGATCAACTCAGGGGAGCAATAGTATTCTCGAAGGTGGATTTGAGATCAGGATACCATCAACTCAAAATTAAGGAGACAGATGTTTCTAAAACGGCTTTTCATACACGATATGGGCATTATGAGTTTCTTGTGATGCTGTTTGGATTAACCAATGCACCAGCTGCTTTTATGGATCTTATGAACCGGGTATTCAAGGAGTACCTAGACAAGTTCGTTATCGTTTTCATCGACGATATTCTGATCTACTCAAAATCCATTCAAGAACATGAGCAGCACCTCAGAATAGTTTTGGAGACATTAAGGCGAAATCAACTCTACGCCAAGTTTACCAAATGTGAATTTTGGCTAGAAAAGGTGCATTTCTTGGGTCACGTGGTTTCAAAATAGGGAATTTTCGTTGATCCTGCTAAGGTTGAGGTGGTTAGTATATGGCCCATACCTAAAAACGTTACGAATATACAAAGCTTCCTTGGATTGGCTGGATATTATCGACATTTTGTTGAAGAATTTTCCAAGATAGTGGCACCACTTACAGCTCTTACTCGGAAAGGGAAAAAGTTCGGGTGGATGCAGAAATGTGAAGAGAATTTCCAAGAGCTTAAGAGGAAGCTTACTAGTGCACCAGTATTGATAATTCCTGATGTGGATGCGGGAAATTTTACAATTTATAGTGACGCTTCTAAGACCGGATTGGGAGCGGTCCTGATGCAAAAAGGAAATGTGGTTGCCTATGCCTCACGTCAATTAAAGGATCACGAGCGGAATTACCTGACACACGATTTGGAGCTCGCGGCAGTGGTTTTCGCATTGAAGATTTGGAGACATTATTTGTATGGGAATAGATGTGAGATCTACACCGACCATCAAAGTCTCAAATACATCTTGACTCAAAAGGAGCTCAATATGAGGCAGCGTAAATGGCTAGAACTTGTGAAGGATTACGACTGCGAAATCCTTTACCGCCCAGGAAAAGCGAACAAGGTAGCGGATGCACTAAGTAGAAAGTCATCTGATATGTTGATGTCTCTTGACAAGATGTCTAAGCCGCTTCAGAAGGAAATTTCATATTTCAATATGGAGATGTTAACTGGGAAATTGACTGCTTTGACTCTTCAGTCCAATCTCCTAGAATCTATTAAACTTCATCAAGAGAAGGATTCCTTTCTATTTAAGGCGCAACTTTTTGGTGGAAAGAATAAGGAATTTAAGACCTCTTCGAATGGGGTAATTTACTTCAAGGATAGGATTTGCGTTCCTAACTCAGAATTTCTAAAGGAACAAATCATGTCTGAAGCGCATATGACGCCATATTCGGTGTATCCAGGAGCTACTAAGATGTACAAGGACCTCAGTGAAAATTATTGGTGGCCAAATATGAAGAATGAAATAGCTGACTTTGTGTCAAAATGCCTAACGTGTTAGAAAGTTAAGGCGGAACACCGACAACCTGGCGGAGATCTTCAGAAAAATTGAGCTTCCAGAGTGGAAATGGGATCAAACCACTATGGATTTTGTAGTTGGTTTACCCAGAACCGCTAGTGGAAATGATACGATTTAGGTAATTGTTGACAGATTAACCAAGTCCGCCCACTTTATCACTATTAAGGCCACCTTTTCAGTGGAGAAATTAGTTGAAATTTATGTGTCCCAGATCGTTAGACTTCATGGAGTGTCAAGACCGATCATTTCAGTTCGGGATGGGCGTTTTACCTCTCGATTCTGGAAGAGTGTTCACACGACTATGGGATCAAAGTTGAAGTTTAGTACAGCTTTTCATCCCCAGACTGATGGTCAATCAGAGCGAACTATTCAGACCCTGGAGGATATGTTGAGGCCATGTGTTTTGGATTTTAAAGGAAGCTGGGATCAGAAGCTACCTTTGATCGAATTCTCTTACAATAACAGTTATCACGCCTCAATTGGTATGGCTCCATTTGAAACATTATATGGAAGAAAGTGTCGATCTCCAATACATTGACAAGAAGTTGGACAGAAGCAACTTCACATTACGGATTTCATCAGAAAAACCTCAAAGGATATCAAGATGATTAAACAGAGACTCGTCGTAGCTTTCAGTCGACAGAAAAGCTATGCTGATAAACATCGAAAACCCTTAGAATTCCAAGTTGGAGAATCTATTTTCCTTAAGATCGCCCCTATGAAGGGAATTATGAGGTTTGGTAAAAAGGGAAAGCTTAGTCCATGATACACTGGACCATTTGAAATCCTTGAGAGGATTGAAAAAGTGGCTTACAAGCTTGCTTTGCTGCCGGAACTAGCTTCTGTACATGATGTTTTCCATGTTTCAATACTGAAGAAGTATGTACCTGACCTTTCCCATGTTCTAAGTCAAGAGCCAACTGAAGTTCAAGCTAATTTAACATATGAGGAAAAGCCAGTCCGAATTCTGGATCGGGAAGAAAAGGTTTTAAGGAACAAAACCATTCCTATGGTTAAAGTATTATGGCGGAATCATAATGTTGAAGAAGCAACGTGGGAACTAGATGATGACATGAGGAAGAATTACCCCAACTTGTTTTAAATTTCGAGGACGAAAATTTTTAAGGGGGGTAGATTGTAATAACCCATTTTTGTATGAATTACGATTTCTGCCCTTGAAATCAAAAGTTTGTGTTATGTATGTTTATATGAAATGCTTAACTTGATTTTATCAGAATTAGAATGTATGTATGATTTTATTCCGGTCAATGTTTGACCAGGAAAAATCTAAAAATATGTTTGAAACGGTACTGCAGTATAATTAACAGTACGAAATTATACTGTGAAAAACCGTAATTACGAATACGGAAGTAAGAATAAGGCACGGGATCTTTGTAGAAAAATCAAACTCAATATTTAGAGTAAAAAGGCCAAGAGACTTTAAGTTCAAAAGAAAAATTTTTACGCAGTCCAATTAAGTACAGATGAATTTTGGACTGCCGTTCGGTTTAACAATACTGTTTTTAGTAGAAAACAGTATTGAAAATATTCATATTTATATGATATTGGACTGTGTTTTGAGAAACAAGCCAAATGGGACTTAATTAAGGAACACATTATCAACAAAGATAATTAAGAAATTTTTTTGGATTTTTGAAAAAAAAAATGGAAAGAAATACAAGTTGACCATTCAAACTTCCTTAGTCATTAAGTATTTCCTCTTGGCCGGCAACTCTTGGGCTGATATGCAACTAAGGAAATAAATCAATTTAAAGTTATGTATATATGTTGGTGGTGGGACCTAGTTGGTCAATTAATAAAGACCAACTTTTTAGTTCATCTTTAGCCACCAACTCTCCCACAAAGCCGAGCAGCAAGAGAGAAAAAGAAGCAAAGGGGCTGTCGGACTCTTGGAGGCAGCGAGAGAAAAAAAAAAAAGAAGGAAAAAAAAAAAAGAAAAGTTTGGATTCAAGCTTGAGTTCTCATCTTCAAAGCTTTAGAGGTAAATCCTCTCAATCCCCTAAGCTCTTTCCACTAAGTTTGGAGCAAAAATTCTTGTGCATATTTCAAACCCTAGGTTATGAGAGGATGAGCTCGTTTTCTATTTTCTTCATTGAATGTTTTTAGTAAGCTTGTATGTTTATGTATGAGCTCTAGAGAGCTTAATTTTAGGTGGATGGTTATATTTTTCTATTTACGCTCTAAAAATTTATACCTTAAGATTATGCACACCAAATGTTTGATTATATTCCCCCACATACCTAAGAAGAGTTATGGAATGTATGCGATTAGAATTGTGAAGTATGATGTGTGAGGGTTTGGAATTAGGGGTGGCAATTCGTGTCACGTGTCGTGTTCGTGTCGTGTTTGAACCGTGTCGAAATTTTTTCCCCCTAACCCGAACACGACCCGTGACACGAAAACGAATGAAAAACACGACACGAACACGACACGGACACGAGACGGTTTGACACGACACGAACCGAAAATGACCCGCGACACGAATTTGACACGCGACACGCGACACGACACGAATCGAAAATGACCCGCGACACGAATTGACCCGCGACACGAATTGACCCGCGACCCGTAACGCAACACGAAACCGAACCCGTGACACGAAACCGAACCCATGACACGAACCCAAATTTTCTTGCTTTTTTATGTCCGTTTTCTTCATCTGCTTACAAATTTGAAAGATCCAAAATCTTATATTTAGCACATAATGCTGAAATTGAGATGCAATATATTCTAATATATGAACCAATATCCATATGATTGGGATTTGGGAAGAACCTAAACAAAATATAGTTATCTCAAATTCTGAACCGCTAAGTCCGCTATAAGCGACCTCTGCAAACCTCAAAAGCACAGCACACAAATCTTAAGCATACATGTTGTGTTAAACCTGTAATACATTTTATCTTTAGAGTAGTTGCTCAAAAGCAGGAAAAGGGATAGATTTCAAAGTTTATATAGAAGATTTTTTTTCTTTAAATCATACACTTTCTAGCTTTAACCAGATTTGATACTGTTTTGAGATGACAAGATCATCACCTCTGTTTATGTTTCTTGTGGTATGGAACAAGGTGCAGAAGTTTATTTTACAAAAAAAAAAAAAAAAAAAAAGACAAGATAGCATAAAATACATGATAAAAAGCAAAAAAGTAATCCCAAATAGGCAACTCCAACTGACAGCATAGAATTTAAGTTCAAACATAATAACCAAACAATTTCTAGACCGACTTAATTTACAAAGGATATTGTGTTGTAAATGTTATCACAGAAAAGCTTTAAACGTTTTCCTCACAAAAACAAATTTGACACCAAAGAGATAAAATCAGTGAAAAAATAAGTTGCAATTCAGACAAATTCATGGGAAAGGAGAGTGACAGAGCTTGACACAGAGCCTCTGCATCACAATATCAGACACAACACACGACATAAGTTGGAACTTACATCACTTGCATCAAGAAAGAAGGAGCTAGAACGAGAAGAACTTGTTGGAGGCTACACCAACAGCGATCGGAATCAACAAAATCAGCAACCTCCAATTAATGATCGTCACCACGGCCTGAAAGAGGAAGGGTTTCCAAAAGCTGGAACCAGCTGCAAAGAAACCACAAGACAGGAAATGTTCGACTCAGTTAGCAAACAGTTATCCTAAGCTTTTTTCAATAGAGCTCAAGTACATACCGGAATAACAAAACACTAGAATCCAACTGCTAAAATGGCTTCCAGAAACTCCCAAGTCGAAAATTAAATACAATTTGTTTTACGAAAAGCCAAAAAAATCTTATTTGGGACCACAGTAAGATGTTGAAAGTAGACTTAGGAGCTTAATCATATTATTAAAAGCAAAGAAAGGAATTAATGATCTGTGAATAATATCATTTTTTTTTCTGGTCTGGTTCGGCACTTTCTTTGAGACGAGATCTTGGTATGTGCTAAATGCTAGTGCTTCATCGTAAAAGATAAAACTTTGTTCGGTTGAATTTGCAGATCATAGAGAATAACACACACTAAACCCATGAGAAAGCAGCAATTATTCCCAGCTGACAGATATATCAGAATCAAATGAGGGGGTGCTGTGTGTGTCCATATATATATACATATATATACATGATCATTGGCTTTGTAGCAAAATTTAAGGATTATGTGTCCTTTCTCGAGAAATTAACCATACATATACTTCTAGCTAGCAAAATAAAAAGCAAAACAACAAAAATACAAAACAAAACATATTTACATGCGATTGGGCAAAGGAAACAGTTTTACCACTCTGATATTCTCATTATAAGTAGATTTATAATTAGTTGTTTTAAGTACTTTTTGGAGAAAATGTATTTTACCTTTGAACAACTATTGATCTTTGATAGGTTCCACGTTGTTGCTCACTTCTGGTTTATGTAGTATTCGGCAGATGGGTGCGCCGACAGATGCGAGGAGCCGAGGAGGGCAGGACCGCAGGAGGCCGGAGGCGCAGTCGGCAGATGGGTGCGCCGGCAGATGGGAGGAGCCGAGGACGGCAGGACCGCAGGAGGCCAGAGGCGCAGTCGGCAGATGGGTGCGCCGGCAGATGCGAGGAGCCGAGGAGGGCAGGACCGCAGGAGGCCGGAGGCGCAGTCGGCAGATGGGTGCGCCGGCAGATGGGAGGAGCCGAGGAGGGCAGGACCGCAGGAGGCCGGAGGCACAGTCGGCAGATCTGTGCGCCGGCAGATGGGAGGAGCCGAGGAGGGCAGGACCGCAGGAGGCTGGAGGCGCAGTCAGCAGATGGGAAGAGCCGAGGAGGGCAGGACCGCAGGAGGCTGGACTGGAACTGGAGTGGAGGCGCAGTCGGCAGATCTAAAAAAAAGAATCAATAAAGTGATGAGGACTGAGGAGTTAGGGTTTGTTTGTATATTTATTTTTTTAAACATTTCAAATTTTGAATTTTGAACTCATTAATTGTGTAGAACCGGGTCATTTTCGGGTGGACCCGATATTGACCCGTAATGACCCGAAATAGACACGCAACTAGACACGAATATGACCCGAACCTGACCCGAACATGACCCGAAATCTGACACAATTTTGACACGAAAATCTGACCCGAAATTGACACGAAAAACCGTGTCGTGTTCGGGTCACACGGGTCCAACCCGAACACGACCCGTTCTTTTCCGTGTCAATTTCGGGTGACCCGAATTTGACCCGTCCACTATTCGTGTCGTTTTCGATTCGTAAAATTCGTGTCGTTTTCGATTCGTGTTGTCGTGTCGCGACCCGTATTGCCACCCCTATTTGGAATAAGCCCAAAAACTTCAATTTCGGTAAGAAAATTTCTATGTGAAAGTATGGGTGCTATGTAATGAGGATTGGTTGTATGAGAAGGAAAACGATAGTAATACGCTGCCCACTTGATTGTAAGCTCACAGTTTTAACCGTTTGAGGTAGGATGCATGTAATTTGGCGTAAGAACCACGCCCAAATGGAAACTGCCAGTTCGGACCAAAACAGGGCAGTAAACTGAAATTAGAATTTTGAGGCCCTTAGAGGCCGAATTTGAAGAAAGTTAAAACATGAAAGTTGTAGAAAAGGGAAAATCCTAGGGGAAATCGTAAACCGTTTTCAAAAATAAGACTCCAACGACCTCCGTTTTCATCAAAACCTGAGCTTGGCCTGATCAGTCCAGTGACCACGGCCAGGCAACTTCAAACGAGAAAATGGGTGAGTTAAGGGCAGAACTGGGTTTTGTATTAAACACAAAAGTTTAAGGAAATTTTGAGGTTTACAACTTTCATGAAGAGAACTTTTACAAATTCAAAACCGATTTTAAAGTAGAATTTAATTTTAAAAACTGAGCAGGGAAAATAGAAGTTCCTGTACAGTGTTTTCAAGACGGTGCAGGATTGGGTAGTTTCTACACATACTTTGATGACTGAGTTTCTAGAAATGTTTTCAGAAAAAGTTTTCAGAATTTTAGAGTTTTGCTATTTTTGAAAGAAAATCATAAGGATCGGTGAAAAAGTTATTTGTAAGTTAGGCCGAATAAGTAAAGGATGTTTTTAGTAACCAAAGGGGTTACTAATTTTTATGTGAAAAGTTTTGGAATCAAGGTTACTGTTAGTAACCAAATTAAATACTAACCTTTGGTATGTGGTGGGACATAGTGTTAAGATTATGAATAAGTGTTGGTTGGGTACCAACATTTAATATAATAAGCTTTGGTAAGATAGGGTGACTCTTATCTTACGTCTTTCTTTTTTTTATTGAACACAGGTGTATAAACTGTATGGCGACCTGTTAAAGTCCAGAACGCAGATCTAGTAAAACAAGTAAGTACAACTCCGTTTACAGCATAGGCCCTTTGTTGTGTTACTTGTGTGATCTGATTTTATGTATGATATGTTTTAAATGTTATGCGATGAAACAATGTATGATTTGTTTAAGATTTATGAAATATCAATATATGATTTATGTATGTGAAACATCACGAAGCATGTTCACAAATTCTTAGGATAAGAATAAGAAAAAAGTATGACATGAAGACAAGTATGTTTGCCTGTTCGTATCGACCCGCGTTAGGTCGGGTTAGGTCTCTGGTTTGAGTTGGATTGGGTTGGCCGTCCCAACCACTCCATAACTGCGCACCCAATACGAACATTTATGTTAAGCGGCCCTTAGCATGTTAAAATATGAAAGAAATATAATGAAGCATAATTGGTTCATGCATTTATTATGAAAGTTTTGCGGATAAAAAGTTGTACTTGCTGAGCGAAAGCTCACAACTTATGTCTATGCTGTAGGTAAGCTCCCTACTGGCAATGCTTGAAAAGACGTGGAGCGGGGCAGGACTATCTATGAGATTACGGGCTAGGAACCACTACACGTTTTGTTATATTATATGTATACAGTTTTGTTTTATAATCAATTTCAGACTCAAATACTCGTTTCAGTATTTTTTATAAGTATGTTTGTATGTAAGTATGTAAATCAAGTTGAAAAAAAAAAAGAGTAATATTTTTCTAGTCCAAATTTCCGCTAATGAAGTAAGTTAAGTAATGGTATATGTTAAGTTAAGTAAGCTGTAACGGCCTACGTAAGGTGGGTCGTTACAGAATGAAAGCCGAGATGATGAGCTTAATTTAGTAGAAGATGTACTAGTATGGTTGAAGGCTTCCCCGACAAGTTTTTAGCCGGGGAAGGAAATTTTTCAACTTTTCCCGATGAAAATTTTTCGTCACTGAAGACTTAAAAAAGAAAAAATAAAAATAAAAAACTAATAGAAGTAGTTGATATCAAAGGCAGCTAGCGCATCCTACTTATGTGTCAACCATTATCCATTAGGAACTTAATCGCTTATCAAACTTCACCCTGCTCTAATTTTCTTTTTTTTTAAAGGAAAATACAAAAGAGTTTGAAGTAAGATGAGTAAAGTGAAAACTGGTCAGGGAGATGTGCTCTTATTTTTATATCAATAAATTTAGTAAAAGAGACACACCCTGGAGAAGCATTGTGGAAACTTTGAAACTTATCCACATTTTGAAATTTTAAACTCAAATTCTCTGACCAAAACTTTGGCAAGGAAAATCGACATTGGATGCCTAGCACATTGTTGCTTTGACTGTGCCCTAGCGGTGACACTTTCGTTGCTTTAGTGGTTTTTAGCCAGGAAATAAACATTTCGTAGCCATAACTCGCGCAGCTAATACCTCAATTGTTAGGATCCCTTGTTAACAAACTACTCAAGAAAATTTGAGAGCGCATCAAAAACTTGATTCGCATATGTATAGGGCCGGCAATTTCAGATACGACACGATGACACAACACGAGAACGACACGTAATAAATGTGTTTAGACCGCACGTTTAATAACTGGGTCGAAATTGGGTCGACACGTTTAACACGAAAATAAATGAGCCGGAAATGAGCTAACACGGTTAACACGTTTAACACGTTTATGTTAGAATTTTCAAACTATTCTAAAGCTCTTTTATAACAAGTATAGGCCCATTTGTGTGTTTGATACAAGATCAGAAAATAATTATTGAAGAATTTTCACTACTAATATAACATAAATCAGAAGTTACAGAGATGTTGCTTCTAATCTAAAATAATAATCTTATAATTAACTAGTTAATAATATAAAATAGTAAACGAACTATGGTTATAGTTAACTAGTTAATAATATAAAATAGTAAACCTAATCATGTGTATAAAATTGGATTAGGGTATTAGGGTAATCTTATAGTTAACAAAGACATAAATTTATTAGGATGTAAAACAGTAAAACTTACTCATCATTTTGAAACGATATTTTTCAAATTTGAACTTCAACTTGTTGGGATCTATAGGTGCCCTAAGGATAGAAAATCTTAGGGATTTTCTGTAAATATGACATTTTGATATTAATAAGAGGAAATTATTCATGTTTAATAAGTTGTGTCCTATTTACTTTCATTTGTTGATTGTATAATTATTTTGAGCAAACATAAAATACTCCTAGGCTGTTGGTAATATATCGAATTACCATATGTATACGGGGTATGCATAGAAGACGTGGTAATTTGATAACAGTCTAAATAAATAGTCCGCAATCAACGGAATAAGATTTGGGGATCTTATTCATGATAAGATTGTAAAGGTTGTCTACTTCCTTGGAGGGATGGTTTGTCTTGACCATCGGATAGGTTCCGAGTAGAAACTTTAATGTATACCAGTATTGAGGTATGACATTGGACTGGACCTAAAGTGTTAATTGATTCGGTTTAATAATTCCGTTTATAAGAATCAATGATACTTTGATTATCATCCTGCATTAATCTTAATCCTGAAATGATTACTTGAGTTCGCATCCATGACTTATGTACTTTGATGCACTAAAGGTGAGACACTGTTAATTCATGGTCAACATACTTGTGTTTTGGGTGCATGACTTATGGATGGAGAAATCAAGATTCATAGATACGGAATCCATAGCTATCTTAATGATAGTAAATGTTATCTACTTAAAGGTATTATTCGGGGATTGAAAGATAGTATAACAAGATCTTGGCCATCGGTTTACTTTGTGTTCTCTGGTGGTTTTCCAATTGTATGGTTTTACAATTGGTGGTTCTTTCAATGGAGAATAATTGAACTTTAAGTTAAAATGATTGAAAAGGTAAAACGGAAAAAGTCCTTAATTCAATCATGGATAACATATGGGGATTAAGCAAGCGATGAATAAATCATGGAAGAAGCACTACGTGAGAGAGCTTTCGTAATACGGTATGTAAACAGGAGTTCAGCTTCAAACTTTTAGTGGAATAGTTTTGAAGTTGATAATTGATGGATAATTAATCTGGATTAATTTTTCACAATTATAGGAGCCTCTTTACATATTTCCATCGGGTCCCTCTATTAGCTCATATAGTTCCACGAAGCGTCTCGGGATTTGTTCCTAATGAGATCGGTAAATTGTAAATGGAATTTTGTAATGTCTATTAAGACATGGTACTCTCTAACATGCAATCCAGAAAGATTGGACATGTGAAATTTGTAGACAAATGATTTGTCAACATGTGATTGGTTAATTTGAATTTTGAAAATAAGATTGTATTTGAATTTTGGAAAACAAAATTTTTCTCTCCTAATTAAAAGTGGTGCACGTTTTTTTTAATTGTATGGAGGGAAGAAAATTTTGTTTCAAAATTATTTAAATATATTCCTAACATTTAATTATTAATTGGTTTAAATAATGGAGATTATTTCATGAATTTTTTTTTCTAATTAAAGAGGTGCATGGTTTTTGTAAGGAAAGAAAATTTGAAATATTTCATTAATTTAAATTAATTAATATGGATAATGTTTATGGAAAATATTTATTCAAATATGTGAATCCTATTTAAATTCGAAAAGGTTTAAAAGAAGTTTGAATCTAGATAGGACTAGGATCTTTTGACTAGTCTAGATTCTTGATTTAAAATTTAAACCACCAATCAAGATTTCTCTCACTTTGTGGCCGAATTTTAAAGGGGATTTCCTCTTGAAATTTGTTTTTAGGTTCAATGAATCTAGCCCTAAAGTTGTATGATCTTTTGGTTCAAGATTTATCCGGAAAATAATTATTAATTATTTTTCAAGTAGGAGATAAATTTTGAAAAGGATTGTAATACTATATAAAGGCTAGGAGTTCTTGAAAAACCAATTTTTGATAATTTTAAAGGAAAAAACGTTTTTTTAATAATTAAAAAAAAAAAATTTTTTTTTCTTTCACATCAAAAATTCGGCTTTCTTGTGAGAGAGAAAAAGAAAGAAAATTCCATTGAATCAAAACTGCGAGAAAGGTTAAACCGAGTGATTATTTTCATAGGAGGTTAACCGGTTTCTGTTTTGTAGTTTTGAAGAAAGAAGTTGGATCAAATTCTCAACGAGGATCATCGGAATTGAGAAGGAGGGATCTAGACTTCGGAAAGTAATACCGGTCGCTTGGATTCATAGAACGTGTGCCCACACACACTCTGAGACGTGGAACTCGAGAATAGTAGAGAATACACGTTGGTCAAACGCTCTAGCAGTTCCGGAATCCAAGAAATAAGGTACGCTTGATCATGAATTAATTTATTGTTATATGCATCATGAGCTTCTTTTCCGGAAACGGCATAAAATTTTTAAAACTTCCGCTGCGCCGTAACTCCAATACCGGATCCAATTTTTCCAACAACTGGTATCAGAGCCAACTCATGATCATGCATATAATATAAATTATTTGATCAAATAAATTTCTCTCCATGCATTAATGAAATATTTTAGAGAGTTGGCACTCTAGGTTTTATTTTGAGTATGTTAAATATATTATGAATGGATGTATGGATGAATGCTTTATATTATTTTGATAATATATGATGCTTGTTCAATTTTGCCGGTCATGATTCCATAGAGGTTAGAATTTGTATCTAGGTTTTTCAAGTGTAATAGATGCGGTCTATAATCACCGCTAGGTCGTTCTTTCAATTCCTAGAAATTTTGTAAGCCGGAAACGGCATAGGAATTTTTTTGTAAAATTCGGGCTACAATGGATTCAAGGAGATTGAAGATGAACGAAGGTATGGAAATTTTCAAAGGATGTGATTTTTTTATTTTTGGAAATTTTTTTTAATTAAAAAAAATTTTTTTTTGTATTAAAAAAAAAATCACAAGAATCTTTTGAAAATTTAATTTCCAATGATATGTGATTTTGATAATTTGGAAATCAAAATTGAAAATTTAAATTTAAATTTAATGGATATTATTATGAATTTTAAAATTTTGTGATTTAAATTTGAAATTTGGAAATTTCAAATTTTAAATTTGGAAATTTCAAATTTAAATTTTAAAATTTAATAAACCGGATTTTTAATTTAAATTTTGATATTTTGTAATTTTGATTAAAATTAAAAATCACATATAATCTTTTTTGAAATTTAAATTTAATTTTAAATTTAAAAAGATGTGACATTGGAGAAGGAAGACACATTGAAGAAGGATACACGGCATGGATCTACAAATGAAGGCCGATATATGTTTCGGTTAATTTTTGTAAATTTTGCAATTTTCTTTTCTCTAGGATGGAATCATGATCCACGGCTATTTACATATTTTGCAAACCATGGATGATGACTTGCTATATGAATATGTAATACTATTTCATGATGTATTGATAACATGCCATATAGACTAGGGAGTGCCACTCAATAAATATTGTTTATGCATAAAAACAAAAACCCTAATTTAAAAGATTGAGTGGGAGAAGGTTTTACACACTAAGACCTACGGCCTCCATCGTTGGTCCAATAGTTACGCATGGTAGTGCCTACTACTCGGTTTCGATCCGAGAATTCCCTTCGGATAGGTATCTTACCTAGAGCGCACACTGATTTGGATTTCCGAAAGGATAACAATTTTGGGCATATTTTATGTTTAGATCACCCCTCGGTGGCGGATGTAAAATATGGATTCAAAATTGGAAACGATGGTTACACACTCATACTACTTTATTTATTAACCCTCCCTCGAGGCTCTGTTATGTAAATTAGTGGCCAAATAAACGATAGTTAATATATATTTAATGGAGTTTGTTCCATGGATGAATATGTATTAATCGGAAGGGATCCGTGTTCTTGGCTAGTTATTCTATGACTACCCCTCGGTAGCTTAGAAAGCGGTAGCTAGGAATTGTCGTTGTAAGGTATGTGTTTTAAGGGTTTTACACATGAACATTTAGATTGCATATAGATCTTTTTGTTTCATTACAAAATCATATTTTATAAACTGATAGGATGTTTGCTCATACTTATTACATGTTTTCTTATTATAGATCAAAATGTCAAGCCCTTTATCTGTGATACTTACGCAAAACAAATTAACTGGCGAGAATTTTAATGACTGGAAAAGGAACTTGCTAATCGTCCTAAACTTTGAGAAACACAGTTTTGTCCTAACCCAACCTCGACCACCTACGCCTACGATCGATGCTCCTGATAGGGATTTTGTAGCGCTTGAGCGCTGGGACAATTCCAACCTTAGTGCCATGTGCTATATTCGGGCGAGCATGTCTAACGTGCTCCAGAAACAGCATGAGGAACATCAAACTGCTAGGCAGATCATGGATAACCTGGAGGAAATGTTTGGTGAACAAACTATCCAGGCTAAGACCGATGCTATCAAAGGTCTCATGAACTGCAGGCAGAAGGTTGGAACTCCCATCAAGGAGCACATGATGACAGTCATGGCTTATTTGTCTGAAGCTCAGGCAAATGGGGCTGAGATCGATGCTGCAACTCAACTGGTTATGGTTTTTCAAACCTTATCCAAGGATTTCGATTTGTTTCAGGCATCCTACAACCTTAACCGGAAGGAGATGTCTTTAACGGAATTGATGAAAGAGTTGCAAGCCTTTGAGAACATTTTTAAGGGTTCTGGATCTAAGGCTGAGGCAAATTTGGCTGAACCTAGTTCGTCTGTTCCTAATCCCAAAAGGAAGAAGGAAAAAGGGAAGAACAAGGGGAATAAGCCTGCGGTGAATGCACTGCTTCTAAGAAGTCTACCAAGACTAAGAAGCAAAAGGTGGACCCCAAAAAGGTTAAGTGCTTTCACTGTGGGAAGAAAGGACATTTCAAGAAGGATTGCCGAGATTTCCTGGCTTTGCAAAAGCAGAAAGGTAATTTCAATGTCCTGTATCTTGAGGGTTGTTTAGTGGAAGAATCTAAGGACAATTGGGTTATAGATTCTGGAGCTACTAACCATGTTTGTATTTCTCTACAGGGGTTCAAGGTAACGAGAAGTCTGCATGAGGAGGACTTTACGTTAAGAACCGGCGATGGGACGTTGGTGCGAGCTGAAGCAGTGGGAGAAGTGCATCTTTATTTTGATGAATTTAGGTTTATTGTTTTGAGACATTGTTTTTATGTTCCTAATTTTAAGAGGAACCTAATTTCGGTAGCTTGTTTAATTAAAGATTCTTATTCAGTTTCTTTTAATAATAAAGTTGTTATTAGGAAAAACAATTCTCTTATCTGTAATGGATGGATGCATGGAAATCTTTATTTTATCAAACCTAAGATGCACTCACTGCTTGATACAGAATTGGAAAAGAACTCTAAAAGACATAAGTCTTCTCACTCTAACAAATCATATCTTTGGCATTTACGACTTGGTCACATAAGCCTTAACAGAATTCAAAGGATGGTAAAAGATGAATGCCTCGACTTGTACGAGGTTGAACCTTGGCCACAATGCGAATCCTGTTTGGAGGGCAAGATGACTAAACGGCACTTTGCTGCCAAGGATGGTCGTGCCGAGAAACTTTTAGAACTTGTGCATACAGATGTTTGTGGTCCCATGAACATAGAAGCACGTGGTGGGTATGAGTATTATATCACTTTTATTGATGATTACTCAAGGTATGGATATGTCTATTTAATGACCCGCAAAAGCGAAGCCTTTGACAAGTTCAAAGAGTTTCGGGCTGAAGCGGAGAAACAATTAGGCAAGTCCATTAAGACACTTCGATCGGATCGAGGTGGGGAATACCTATCGGATGAGTTCTTAGGATATTTGATAGAGAATGGGATACAATCCCAGTTGACTGCACCTGGTACTCCTCAACAGAATGGTGTAGCTGAGAGAAGGAATAGGACCCTATTGGATATGGTCCGGTCTATGATGAGTTATTCCACTTTACCTTTATCATTTTGGGGGCACGCCATACAAACTGCATGCTATCTTCTGATAACGTTCCCTCCAAATCGGTTCC
>JAINRI010000557.1:0-21942 GCA_025413485.1 Ficus microcarpa | reverse complement strand
ATGTCCTGCAAGACTTTGAGTACGAGTTTCGCTCGATGTACTACAACAGAGAAGTCCTTGCCGTACAACAGGACGAGTTTATAAACTTCCGCCAGGGATCTATGACAGTTCTGGACGCCATCAGAAGATTCGAGCAACTGGCTCGCTTATGTCCAAAACTGGTACCGAATGAAGAGGAGAAGGTGCGACTGATGATGAGAATGTTCCGCACAGACATTGCGAAGCAAGTCAGTGCCGGTAGTAGTCCACCTGAAACAGTGTCAGACTGTGTCAGTAGAGCCGTCAGGGCTGAGTACTGGATTAATCGGGACAAGGAAGCGAGAGCCCAGATTTTCAAGTCCAGGAAGGAAGAAAAGTCTGCTGCAAAGTCGACACAACCTCGACAGAATACGGAAGCGAATAATAGAGGACAAGCAAGCAACCCCGGACAAAGTCCCAAGCAATCTGGGAAGAACAAACGAAAGGGAAATTTTAACAATCAGGGGCAACAGAAAAATTTCCAACAGAAGAGGAATAACCGGGGAAATGATGGCAACAGTAACTCCTACCCTGCATGTGAGACTTGTGGGAAGAAACACCCAGGGGTCTGTAGGAAGGGATCCAACGCTTGCTATATCTGTGGTAAAGAGGGACATTTTGCGAAAAACTGCCCTCAGAATAATCAGCAACAGCAGTATCAGAATCAGCAACCACAGTATCAGAATCGCAATTCCAACCAACGGCAGATACACGCAGTACAAGCCCAGATTGGAAGGACCTGCGACAGTGATAGGCAGACTGGAAGCCCCAGAACCCCAAGCGAGGATCTATGCGTATACGAAGGGAGATGCGGAAGCTGGAACATCACATGTGGTGACAGGTCAGATCTCTATCGCCACTTATGATGTGATTGCACTTTTCGATTCTGGCGCTACGCATTCGTTCATATCCTTGGAACTTGCTCAGAAGTTAGGAGACAGTGTTAATAGGATAAGACAACCCTTCAGTGCTTCTTTACCATCTGGTGAAATTTTGTGGTCCAATTCCTGGATCCAAAATGTTCCTGTTATCATCAATGGCAGAGAATTAACTGTAGATCTCATCGTAATTAAACTCCATGATTTCGATGTGATCTTGGGGATGGATTTCTTAGGCAGACACGACGCTAGGATTGACTGCCGAAGACGCCGGATAACGTTCAACCTAGGCGAGAAGGATGAGTTTAACTTCCATGGGCAATCTCGGAATTCCACCACTAAGCTCGTATCAGCTGTAAGAGCCTGGAAGATGTTAGCTAGCGGATGTCAAGGATATCTAGCGAACATGGTGGACAAGAAGCAAGAAAAGGAGTCGATGCCTGAAGACGTTCCCATCATCAGAGAATATGTGGACGTGTTTCCAGAAGAATTACCAGGACTGCCGCCAGAACGTGAGATTTCGTTCGAAATCGAGTTACTACCAGGAGTAGCACCGGTATCGAAGGCACCGTACAGAATGGCACCTGCAGAACTCAGGGAGCTTCAAATGCAGTTACAAGAGCTTTTAGATAAGGGGTTTATCAAGCAGAGCCACTCTCCGTGGGGAGCACCTGTTTTGTTTGTAAAGAAGAAAGATGGATCGCTCCGTATGTGCATCGATTACCGTGAGTTGAACAAAATCACGATTAAGAACAAATATCCTCTCCCAAGGATAGATGATCTGTTCGACCAGCTTAGGGGAGCGATAGTGTTCTCGAAGATTGATTTGCGATCAGGCTATCATCAACTTCGTATCAAGGAGTCAGATGTGTCGAAGACAGCTTTCAGAACACGTTATGGGCACTACGAATTCTTGGTCATGCCCTTCGGACTAACCAATGCCCCAGCAGCCTTCATGGATTTGATGAACCGAGTGTTTAAGGAATTCCTGGACAAATTCGTGATCGTCTTCATCGATGACATTCTGATCTACTCGAGGTCCCAGGAAGAGCATGAGCAGCACTTGAGGCTGGTACTGCAAATGTTGAGACAACATCAGCTGTATGCTAAATTCACGAAATGTGAATTTTGGCTAGAAAAAGTTCACTTTTTGGGGCACGTGGTGACAAAAGAAGGAATTTCTGTAGACCCTACAAAAGTGGAAGCAGTTAGCTCGTGGCCAGCACCCAGAAACGTCACAGAGATTAGAAGTTTTCTTGGGTTAGCAGGGTACTATAGAAGATTCGTCGAAGGCTTTTCGAAGATAGCAGCACCTCTTACAGCTCTCACTCGAAAGGAGAAGAAGTACGAGTGGACGCAGAAATGTGAAGAGAATTTCCAGGAGCTTAAGAGGAAGTTGACAAGTGCACCTGTGTTGATAATTCCTGATGTAGAAGCAGGAAACTTCGTGATTTACAGTGACGCTTCTAAAAATGGTTTAGGAGCTGTCTTGATGCAAAATGGGAAGGTAGTTGCCTACGCGTCGCGTCAATTGAAGAATCATGAAAGGAACTACCCTACCCACGATATGGAGCTAGCAGCAGTGGTATTCGCCCTCAAGATATGGAGACACTATCTGTATGGGAATAAATGCGAAATTTATACCGACCATCAGAGTCTCAAATATATTTTTACTCAAAAGGAGTTAAATATGAGGCAAAGACGGTGGTTGGAACTCGTAAAGGATTATGATTGTGAAATCCTCTACCACCCTGGAAAAGCTAACAAGGTAGCAGATGCATTAAGCAGGAAGTCAGTAGCCACGCTGATGTCCATTAAAGCACTTCCTAAGCCTCTACAAAAGGAGATCGCTGATTTCAACATAGAAGTAATAACAGGAAGGTTATCTTCGCTTACCTTAAAGTCTGATTTGTTAGACGTCATCAAGGCCCATCAAGAAAATGACTCTTCTTTGCTGAAGGCTCGTTTGTTTAATGAGAAGGGCACAGAGTTCAAGACTTCCGATGATGGTATACTCCACTTCAAAGGGAGGATTTGTGTTCCAAACGTGAAGGGTTTGAAGGAACGCATAATGACAGAGGCACACCAAACGCCATACTCCGTACATCCAGGAGCTACCAAGATGTACAAGGATCTCAGAGAGACCTACTGGTGGCCGAATATGAAGAACCAAGTGGCAGAATTTGTGTCAAAATTCCTAACTTGTCAGAAAGTTAAGGCTGAACACCGCCATCCGGGAGGAGAATTACAGAAGATAGAGCTTCCGGAGTGGAAATGGGAGCAGATTACGATGGATTTTGTAGTCGGACTGCCCAGAACTACGAGTGGTAACGACACGATTTGGGTCGTAGTGGATCGTTTGACCAAGTCAGCCCATTTCGTTGCGATTAAAGCCACCCACTCAGTGGAAAGACTGGCACAGATTTACGTAGCTCAAATCGTCAGATTCCATGGAATTCCAAAATCAATCATTTCGGACCGCGATGGACGTTTTACGTCGCGATTTTGGATGAGCGTACACGCAGCCATGGGATCAAGATTGAAGTTTAGCACAGCATTTCACCCTCAAACGGATGGTCAGTCAGAGAGAACTATCCAGACTTTGGAGGATATGTTAAGGTCGTGCGTCCTAGATTTCAAGGGAAACTGGGATGAAAAGCTACCACTGATCGAATTTTCCTACAACAACAGCTATCATGCCTCAATTGGAATGGCTCCATTTGAAGCATTGTATGGACGGAAATGTAGATCGCCAGTTCACTGGCAAGAAGTCGGACAAAAGCAGTTGCAAACGACGGACTTCATAGAAAAGACCTCCGAAGATATTCAGAAGATTAAGCAGAGACTCGACGTAGCCTTTAGCCGACAGAAAAGCTATGCGGACAAGCGTCGACGACCACTAGAATTTCAAGTTGGTGATGCTGTTTTCATCAAAATTGCTCCAATGAAGGGAGTAATGCGATTTGGCAAGAAGGGAAAGCTCAGTCCAAGATATACGGGACCATTCGAAATCCTCAAGAGGATTGGAAAGGTTGCGTATAAGCTCGCCTTGCCGCCAGAGTTAGCTTCTATGCACGATGTTTTTCACGTTTCAATGCTTAAGAAGTATGTTCCAGATCCTTCACACGTGCTTAGCCAAGAACCAGTGGAAGTTCAGACAGATTTAACCTACGAAGAGAAGCCTGTGCGAATTCTTGATAGAGAAGATAAGGTCTTAAGGAATAGAATTATTCCTATGGTCAAGGTTTTATGGCGAAACCATAGTGTTGAAGAAGCAACATGGGAACTAGAGGATGCTATGAAGAAGAACTACCCCGAGTTGTTCTAATTTTCGAGGACGAAAATTTTTAAGGAGGGTAGATTGTGAGATCTAGTTTTTCATGTGACTAGCTTCTGTAAAAAAAAAACTTGAATGTAAATAGTACATGCAATGTCATGAAAAAGCTTGTTTCAGAGCTCTAATATGTGTTATGAGTTTTTACAGCTAAATAAAACTCAAAAATGACTGTTCGAAGAAGCAAATAGCCTTTTTGAACAATAAGAAGTGAAACAGACTCGATTCCACAAAAGTCAAAATTTTGACCGAAAAAGTCAACTGTTGGCCGAAAAGTCAAAGTTGGACCAAAATGGCCGAAACTATGACGAAGGAATTTTAAGATATGCGTTTTACGAAAAATAATGCAGGAACTAATTTTTATGACAGTTAGAAACTAAAACCACCTTAGAAAAATCAAACACGCCACAGTAAGTCACGAGGCAAAAGGATTTGAGAAAAGATCTTCAATCCGATTTTTTTGACTTGCTGGACTTCATTAAGGCCCATCAAGAAAACGACTCTTCATTGCTGAAGGCTCGGATGTTTAATGAAAAGGGCACAGAGTTCAAGACTTCCGACGATGGTATACTCCACTTCAAAGGGAGGATTTGTGTTCCAAACGTGAAGGGTTTGAAGGAACGCATAATGACAGAGGCACACCAAACGCCATATTCCGTACATCCAGGAGCTACCAAGATGTACAAGGATCTCAGGGAGACCTACTGGTGGCCGAATATGAAGAACCAAGTGGCAGAATTTGTGTCAAAATGCCTAACTTGTCAGAAAGTTAAGGCTGAACACAGGCATCCGGGAGGAGAATTACAGAAGATAGAACTTCCGGAGTGGAAATGGGAGCAGATTACGATGGATTTTGTAGTCGGACTGCCCAGAACTACGAGTGGTAACGACACGATTTGGGTCGTAGTGGATCGTTTGACCAAATCAGCCCACTTCGTTGCGATTAAAGCTATCCACTCAGTGGAAAGATTGGCGCAAATTTACGTAGCTCAGATCGTTAAGCTGCATGGAATTCCAAAATCAATCATTTCGGACCGCGATGGGCGTTTTACGTCACGATTTTGGATGAGCGTGCACGCTGCTATGGGATCAAGATTGAAGTTTAGCACAGCATTTCACCCTCAAACGGATGGTCAGTCAGAGAGAACTATCCAGACTTTGGAGGATATGTTGAGATCGTGCGTCCTAGATTTCAAGGGAAATTGGGATGAAAAGCTACCACTGATCGAATTTTCCTACAACAACAGCTATCATGCCTCAATTGGAATGGCTCCATTTGAAGCGTTGTATGGACGAAAATGTAGATCGCCAGTTCACTGGCAAGAAGTCGGACAAAAGCAGTTGCAAACGACGGACTTCATTGAAAAGACCTCCGAAGATATTCAGAAAATCAAACAGAGACTCGACGTAGCCTTTAGCCGACAGAAAAGCTATGCGGACAAACGTCGACGACCATTAGAATTTCAAGTTGGTGATGCTGTTTTCATCAAAATTGCTCCTATGAAGGGAGTAATGCGATTTGGCAAGAAAGGAAAGCTCAGTCCACGGTATACGGGACCGTTCGAAATCCTCAAGAGGATTGGAAAGGTTGCGTATAAGCTCGCCTTGCCGCCAGAATTAGCTTCCATGCACGATGTTTTCCACGTTTCAATGCTCAAGAAGTATGTTCCAGATCCTTCACACGTGCTTAGCCAAGAACCAGTGGAGGTTCAGACGGATTTAACCTACGAAGAGAAGCCTGTACGAATTCTCGACAGAGAAGATAAGGTCCTAAGGAATAGAATTATTCCTATGGTCAAGGTTTTATGGCGAAACCATAGTGTTGAAGAAGCAACATGGGAACTAGAGGATGCTATGAAGAAGAACTACCCCGAGTTGTTCTAATTTTCGAGGACGAAAATTTTTAAGGAGGGTAGATTGTGAGATCTAGTTTTTCATGTAACTAGCTTCTGTAAAGACTTGAATGTAAATAGTACATGCAATTTCATGAAAAAGCTTGTTTCAGAGCTCTAATATGTGTTATGAGTTTTTATAGCTTAATAAAACTCAAAAATGACTGTTCGAAGAAGCAAATAGCCTTTTTGAACAATAAGAAGTGAAATTGACTCGATTCCACAAAAGTCAAAATTTTGACCGAAAAAGTCAACTGTTGACCGAAAAGTCAAAGTTGGACCAAAATGGTCGAAATTATGACGGAGGAATTTTAAGATCTGCGTTTTATGAAAAATAATGCAGGAACTAATTTTTATGACAGTTAGAAACTAAAACCACCTTAGAAAAATCAAGCACGCCACAGTAAGTCACGAGGCAGAAGGATTTGAGAAAAGATCTTCGATCCGATTTTTTTGACTGAAATTATGAAAAATCCAAACTGTAAAATAATTATTACAGTATTGGAATTTAAATTTTTACAGTCAAAGTTTCAAAGATTTTTATCCAAACAAGCCCTAAATTTTAAGATATCTCACAAAGAAATTATTATTTTATTCAAAGAGAGATGTGTTGGACCAATCACAAGAGGACACCTGTGGCTATGCCAACTCACCATGAGTTGTCTTGCACTCCCACAAGCTCCGGACACCTAGCATGCCACAAGTCCAAAAATTTGAAAATTTAGGGGTCAAAATGAGATTTTTGAGAGTTCATTCTTGGCCTATAAATAGGAGTGTCTCTATTCATTTTAAACAAAAAATGCAGCCAAACTCTTGAGGTTTTTCAGCTCAAAAATCCGAGAGAAAAGGGAGAGTGAGATCAGAAAATTTTCTAAGTCCAAGCCAAGCAATCTTGCTTCGGGTAGCTAGGAAACCGAGTGGAAGAAAAGAAAAAAATTTCTGCAGCCAAGCAGCCCTTGTTGCCGTGGGTTTGGAGCAGGGGAAACACAAGGAAAACCAAAATTTTGGGGTAGAAATTAGGGTTTAAGGTTCGGGTTTGATTGGTGAGCCAAAGGAGTGAGTTTGGTGCAAGTTTTGGAGCTTGGTTCATGCTCCCTGCAGCCCTCGGGTTTGAGTGAGAAAAGAGAGGAAAAATTTCAGATTTGGGGCTAAACTTTCTTGAGTAGCCGAGCAAGGTGAGGAGACCACAAGGGAGCCAAAAATTTAATTTTTGGTGCATAGGAGTGAGCAGCCGAACCCTTGAACCAAAGGGAGCAAGCAGTTTTTTTTCGGGTATCCAACTCCAAGCCGAAAATCCCATCTTGTGAGGTAAAATTTTTAAAAGCTTTTTCACAAGTTTAAATGAGTTTTTAAGCATGTGATTTACGTGTATTTCATGCAAAATTGTGTAAGAGCATAAGCTCCTATGTATGTTTATGGCTGCCTTTGATGTGCTTGTGTGCTTAGTGCTTGGTTAGGTTGATTCTAGGTGTGGTTTGGTTTATTTTATGCTCATAATTTATGCTATGTGCTTGATTGCTAGATTGGCATGTTAGGGTTTGATGTAGGTAATATGTCCCCAAATTAGGTTAAGTAGAATTATGCATGTATGTTATGTTTTTATGAACCAAAATGCATGAATGGTGTGATGTATGCTAAGCTAGTGGATATGCAACCCTAGGATTAGGAGTTCGGATTTTTGGGTTGCAAAGATCACATGGGCTGTATGATAGGGTTAAGGGACGTTAGAATGCGCTGCATGTTTGTTGATTATCTCCCGATGTGGGCGGTCGAGTTAGAACCCGCGATTTAGGACGTAACAAGAAATGTAAGAACCAAAACTGCTCTCGGGTTCCAGGGAGCTGTTTCGGTAAAACACGGATTACAGGCCTTTAGAGGCCGAATGGGCAAAAAGTTAAAACACGAAAGTTGTAGACTAGGTTGTTTCCTAGCGGCCAACGCGGCCAGTTTTCCAAAATAAGGCTCCAACAGCCTTCTTTTAAAGAAACCCGATAGAGGTCTGTAAGACTCGGTTTTAAGTTAATCTCGTTTTCAATTAAAAACTGGTACCAATCGGTACAGAATCAGAAATTTCTCAAAACATGAAAGTTTTAGAACTCTTCGAGGGCTAGAACTTTTGTGAAGAAAACATTTTCAAATTCGAAAGCGATTTTTAACTATAAACTGAAATGCCAAAACTGCGCAGGAATCCAAGAGTTTCTGTGCAAGATTTTATAGAACCCTTTAGGAAAAACGTTTTTCGAGCTAAACACGTTGTTTCAAGTATGGAAACTGTCCCAAAAGCAGTTTCCGACCCCCAAATGTTTTATGAAATTATAAGGCAAGATTTACGAATTTTTACGAAAAAGTTGATAAGATTAAGATTTTAAAGCTAAGTGTTTTTATGAAGAAGAAGTTGTAAGTTAAGGTTTTTAAAGAAAATGGTTTCTAAGTTAAAGATTTTCAAAGCAAATGGATTTTAAGCTAAGTGTTCAAAGAAATGTTAAGACGTATGATAACCGGGAATCTATACCCGAGTTATCGGGACTTAGTTCCCACAATCCTAATGTAAGCCGAATAGGGATTCACGTTAAAGATCACAAGGGTTAACCTTGGTTGACCCATAAATTGTTGATCAAAGCTCAAGGGTTGATGTTCATCTAACCCGACATGTTTTCAATATGAGCTAAGAGTATGAAATGGATATCCAACGTATCTTTCTAGATCATGGTTCATGATCCATAAGACTACTAAGGTAGTCACCCTTATGTATGCATGGTTTATGTTTTTAGGGGGACATATCACCGAAAACCCACATGAACTAGATTAGAAATCTCATGTACGTCCTTCGATCGAGCAGGAGGGATTCTGCAATTAAAGCTCGAAGAGGAGTAAGACAAGCAGCACACGGATAGACGGTAAGTACAACACCGTCTACAGCATAAGCTACTAGTATATATTACTAGATGTCTATGATGTGTTATGTGCTATGTGTTAGTTAACATGTATGCAATATAATTATGTTATGAATATGATTATTATGCTAGGGCATAAATAATAGAATCAAAAAGGTGACAACAGAATGTATGCTCACTTATAGTAAGAATAAGTAAGTTAATAAGCGATGTGTCGTACCACCCACGCCAGGTTGGGTTGGACTGTGGATTGAGTTGGATAAGGTTTGGCCGCCCCAACCAATTCATAGTCGCGCGCCGGTTACGAACACACGAGGTAAGGGCCCATAATGAGTAGAGATAAGAAAGCATAACATGGTCAATACTTGCTATGTGTATTTCCTGTTTATGCTATATTTTCTTTACGGCTTAAGAGTTGTACTTACTGAGCTCTAGCTCACTGTTTGAGTTTATGCTGTAGGTAAGGAACCAGCTATATGAAAAAGATGCAAGATGGAGTAGCGAGCCAAGGGACTGTGAATGAGTGGATTATGGGTATCGCTACGTGTTTTGTGGTTTTTATGTAAATTATGAAATATTTTATATTAACCGGTAATTAATATACTAGTATGCAAAAACAGTAATACTTTATGTTTATAGTGTTTTGTCAATGCTATAAAAAAAAAAAAAAAAAAAATTTTCCGCTGTGTTTTCAATCAATGTGTTTAAGTTATATTATGAATGTATGTTAAGTAAGCATGGTAACGGCCTACGCTAGGTGGGGCGTTACATCTACAAACAATTCTCTGTCACATAAAACCATAGAAGTATTATGCATTCAGAGATCAAACCACAAAATTATTTCTCAAAAAGGCAAATGAGTCTTTATAAAGCTGTTTTAAACCTTTTTACACTACTTCCTACTTTCTGAGCACTCTAAAAATACATACAAGTGAGTGACACCAGAATCATATAATACAATAACGTTCTATATGACGATAGAAGTCTATTTTGTCACCGCGTGTGAAGTTCCAGCTTCGGCGCCTCCATCGGTGTAAGCATAAATCCTGGTCTGGGGTTCAGGAGCCTCTAATCTTCCTTGCGTAATTGAGGGTCCTTCGAGCTTTACCTGGACTGCGTGCAGTTGACGCTGGTTGGGGTTCCGATTCTGGTACTAAGGTTGCTGATTTTGGTTATTCAGGGGACAGTTCCTTGCGTAGTGGCCTTCCTTGCCACACACGTAGCAAGTATTCGTTCCCTTTCTGCATATGCCGGGATGTTTCTTCCCACAGCTTTCACATGTGGGGTAGTTAGTATTAGTATCCTCATTCCCTTGATTATTCCTCTTTTGGGAAGAGTTCCCTTGTTGGGTCTGGCCCGAGAAATTCCCTTTTCTCTTGTTCTTCCCAAATTGCTTGGAACTTTGGCCGGCGTTATCAGCTTGACCCTTCGAATTCGATTCTGCACCTTAACGAGGTTGCGTTGTCTTAGCAGCGGCCTTTTCCTCCTTCCTGGCTTTGAAGATCTGAGCCCGAGCCTCCTTGTCTCTGTTAATCCAATACTCGGCTCGTATAGCTCGGCTTATGCAGTCGGACACTGTCCTAGGCGGACTACTGCCAGCACTGACTTGCTTGGCAATGTCGGTCCTAAACATCTTCATCATGACTCGGACTTTTTCGGCCTCACTTGGTACTAGATTCGGACATAACCGAGCGAGTTGCTCGAATCTCGTAATTGCTTCCATCACCGTCATTGATCCTTGATGGAAGTTAGTGAGTTCATCTTGCTGCACGGCGAGCACTTCCTTGTTGTAATACATCGCACGAAATTCATTCTCGAAATCTTGCCAGTTCATTGCCATCGTGTTCCGGCGTAGTTGTACTGTTCTCTACCAATGCCTTGCGTCCTTTTTGAGAGCGAAAGAAGCGCACAACACCTTCTCTTGTTCCGTAAATCGCATAAAATCCAAGATGACTTGGATGTCAATAAGCCAGTTGTCAGCGGCTATCGGATCGGTAGGTCCTTCAAATTCAGGCGCTTTCATCCTTCGGAAACGCTCGTATAGAAGGTCCTCACGTACTGGCGGCGGGTTTACTGGTACTCCAGCCGGTGCCATCGGAATTTCCATATTCCGAGGGATCTCTAGTGGAACTTCAGGTTGGACATTGGGCATCTGAGGTGCCACTAGAGGAACTAGTGGTGCTTGTTGGGGCACTTCTTGGACTCGTGGTCCTCGATTCATCCGAGCTAGTTGCTCGCGAAGTCTCGTCATCTCTTGTTGCTGGGCCAGCAACTGCTGTTGTAGGTTAGTCACCAAAGTTGCTAAATCCGGCTGGGGCGGATTTGCAGGTGCGTTTTGACGTGTACGTACCATCTCTAAATTCCTATATAAGGAAAGATATCATACTATCAATATCTTTTCCTTCATACAGATCTTATTATATCATATCATATAACCTTACATCTCGTCATAACCATTCATATCATACATAACATCATATCATTCCACATGGCATATCATAATTTAATGGCACATTTGCATCATACTGGATACTTTTCAAAACCATAACATAACTTCTCATCATATATCCCGTGTCTCCACGATCTCTTTGTTCAAATTTCAAAAGTACACCATAGTGTCAAAAGTACATCGTTTCAAAAGTACATACTGTTGATATCCATATTTACATATTTCAAAATTACATAATACTATACAAACGTATATACATGGCCAAAACTGGACGGAAGTGTCTACCACTTTACCATCCTACATATGTACAGCCTAACGTCCGAATAACAAAATACTATAGTCAGTCCTACTGTCCCAAAAAAAATGTACAAAACGGCCCTAGGTCTAAACGATAACCTCGAGCGTAATATCAGACGCATCGGAATCAAAATCGTGGTCCACGTCCTCGTCTCCGTTATCCAAGTCGATCACATGAGGCTCTTCCTCCAACGGAAACTCCTCAGGGTCGTCGGGGTCATCGTGATCAGAGACCCAGTCCCAGCCACCCTGTACCGGCTCCGGCTCTAACTCATCATCATCGTCCTCATCGTCATCGTCATCACTGGAGATATCGATGACTGGGGGGTCCTCCTGGGCTGGTGGTGTAACGCCCCACCTAGCGTAGGTCGTTACCCGTGCTTGCATACATACATTCATACATATACTTACTTGCTTGCTTGGCTTGTAAAAACACAGCGGATTTTTTTTTTTTTTAGTACACAAAACTATGTACATAAGCTTAAAATACTGTTTCTGTGCATAGTATACTAATTATTACTTATAAAAAGTATCTTGTCTTTCATAAGTGTATACCACACAAAAATTGCGTAGCGGCTCCATATACCACGATTTTACATTGCTTGACCCGCTACTCCCCACCGCATCATTATCAGCTGACAGGCGACTTACCTACAGCACAAACTCAAAACCGTGAGCTTAAAGCCCAGTAAGTACAACTCCTAGGCCGTAAAACAAATAACAACAATATAACATCTAACACACAATAACATAACATGTCATACTTAGCATACTTAACATACATAGCATACATAACATACATAACATACTTAGCATACATAACATACATAACATACTTAGCATACATAACATACTTAGCATGCATAGGTCATCTTATGCTTCATTATCTTTCATTATATCTTATGGGCCCTTAATCTACGTGTTCGTATCCGGCGCGCGACTATGGATTGTCTGGGGCGGCCAAACCAATTCCAGTTCAATCCACAGTCCAACCCGACCTGGCGCGGGTCGAACGACACGGCTCTTATTTTCTTACTTAATCTTGTTTACGTGTGAACATACATTTCTGATGTCATCTTTCTAACTTAGCTTCTTGCTTATCTTGTCTTAGCATATAACTATATACTTATCATTTTTCATGTTGCATACATGTTACTTATCACAAAGCACATCATCGAGTCTAATAGTATAATCCTATTAGCTTGTGCTGTAGACGGTGTTGTACTTACCGTCTATACTTTAGTTGTTACGCAGATCCTCGTCCGATCTCTGCTGCAGAACTCCTCCTGCTTGATGGAAAGTTGTACATCAGTCTTCAAGTCCATCTCTATTGTATGTTGGTACTAACCAACATTTTTACGGGTTTTCGGCTATATGTCCCCCTAACTTAGAGCCATTTGTAACCCATAGGGTTACGTTGAAAAATCGTGTCGTATACTTGGCCCATTTAGAAAACATCGGGTTAGGTCGAACACCTACCCTTGGGCTTGTATTTAAGCTTGTTATCTTGTTGATCAACCATAGTCAACCATTTAGCGAGCTAAAGTCAACCCTCTTCGGGTCAACTCTGGGCTTTGGGGCGAAGCCCGGTAACTCGGGTGCTGAATCCCGGCTACCTTGCGTTCTACATTTTTCTTTCAAAACTTAGCTTAAAAATCCTTTGTCTTTGAAAGCTTGATCTTAAAAACCTTTTCATAAAAGACTTAGCTTAAATTTCATAACTTTCTTTATAAAAATTTCGTAGATCTTGGCTTATATTTTCATAAAATAGTCGAGGGTCGGAAACTGCTTTTGGGACAGTTTCCGTGCTTAAAATAACGTGTTATGTCCGAAAATCAATTTTCCTAAGTTGGTTCTACAAAAATCGTGTACAGGATTTTGTTGAATCCTGCACCGTTTTCAGATTTTAGGTTATAGTTAAAAATCCGTTTTGATTCGGAAAAGGTTTCCTTCACGAAAGTTCTAGCCCTCGAAGAGTTCTAAAACTTTCGTGTTTAACACTTTTTCTGATTTCTTACCATTTGGTGTCAGTTTTAAATCAAAACCGAGCTTAACATAAAAACTGGGTCTTCTGACCCACCTACGGTTTTTCTTGTAAAAATAGGCCTTTGGAGCCTTATTTTGGCAAAGTGCCCACGTTACCCCCTAGGAAACACCCTAGTCTACAACTTTTGTGTTTTACGTTTTGGCCAATTCGGCCTCTATCAGCCAACTGGGACGTTTTACCGAGGCTGCCTCCTGGGAACCCGAGAGGCAGTTTCGGTTTTTAGGTTGATTGTTACGGCCTATGGCGATGGTTCTAGCTCGACCGCCCACTGCGGGAGTTAGGTTCAAAGCATGCAGCGCGTCTAGCGTTCCCTTACGGCTAGCTAAGCCAACCCTCGTGCTCGTGCAACCCACCAAACCGAGCCTAGTTGCCTAGGGCTGCACGGTTCCACTAGCATGCATACAACCTAGATTCTAGCATACTTGGTTCATGAAAATTTAAATCATACAAGCATACATGAAACTGACCTAATGGGGACATAAAGCTCAAGATAAACCCTAGCATGCATTCTAGCAAAATCAAGCATAAAACCGAGCACACAACTCATGCACAAAACAGCCAAGTCACTCGGCACACACACACACAAGCACACACGGCCACAAGCACCATAGGGCAGAAAAATAATCAAGCATGGGCTTATGCCCTTACAACATTTTTGGCACCAAATACACATAAATTCAAAGCTTTAAAATCAATTTAAAAGCTTGAGAAATTGTTTAGAATTTTACCTCAATGGATGGGTGATTCGGCCCTAGGGTTTGGCTAACCCGAAGTTGGCTCCTAGGCTCCCCCCTTGGTTCCTATGCACGGCTGGTTGCTCCTTGGCGCACCAAGCACCAGATTTTGGTCCCTTGAGCCTCCCCTTGGCTTGCTCGGCCACTAAGGTCACTTGGACCAAGGCTGGAAAAATTTTTTCCTCCTTCCTTTCTAGCTACCCGAAACTTACTTGGAGGCAAAATCAAGCCTCAAAACACTCACTTAAGCACACTCTTGGCTCGGCTAACCCACCCGAACCTCTTGGCCTAAGTTTTCCCCAAAATTTTTGGCTCTCTCTCTCGGCTTCCCCTGCACCAAGACCCACGGCAAAGGGGCTGATTTGGCTGCCAGAATTTTTTTTTCTTTCTTTCCCTCGGTTCCCTAGACCACCCGAAGGTTGGTTATGGAGGTTGGCTCACAAAAAATTTTTTCCGGATTCTCACTCTCTCTCACTCGGCTGATTTGAGCAGAAAATTATCAAGAGTTTCACTAACTTTTTGAATAAAATGAATAGGTGCTCTTGTATTTATAGAGCTCTTGAAAGGTTTCAAGAATTAGACTTTGGCCCCTTGATTTTTTAAATCTTTGGCCTTGTGGCATGCCCAAAGTGGGCGACAATGAGAAAGGGTGGAAGACACCCATGAGTGAGTTGGCAAGGGACAAGTGTCACTCCTTGATAGGGCCACCACACCAAAGAGGATAAGATCAAACTTTGTTCTAGAAAAATTTCTTGAACAAAACTTTTGTTTGACTGAAATTCTTGAAACATTGAGTTCAAAAATTTAAATTCCAATACTGTAAATATTATTTCACAGTTTTTGGATTTTTAACGTGCCGTCGGAAAATCGGGTCGAAAAATATTTTTCTTGTTTTCTCAAACCCTTTCTGCCCTATGATTTCATAAAATACGCCGGATTTCTCTATAGTGGTTCCGGTGTCTCATTTTCATTATCTGTTAAAGAAAATGAGTTTTTGCAGTATTTTTCGAAAAAATGCAGATCTTAAAATTCATGATACATAATTTGGACCATTTTGGTCAAACGTTGACTTTTCGGTCAAAATTTTGACTTTTCATAAAATGATCAGATTTCACTCCTTATGGTCCGAAAAAGCAGTTTGCTTCTTCGAATCATCCGTTTTGAGTCCTTTTAGGCTATAAAACTCATAACACACCGATGCAAGTTTTGAACTGAACTTTATTCATAAAATTGCATAAACTGCACATGTTTAATTCTTTACAAGAATTAGTAGCATGAAAGACCAGATATCACAATCTACCCTCCTTAAAAAATTTTCGTCCTCGAAAATTAAAATAACCCGGGGTAGTCTTTCTTCATCGCATCTTCTGGCTCCCATGTCGCTTCTTCGACCTTATGGTTTCGCCACAAAACCTTGACCATAGGTATAACCCTATTCCTCAAGACTTTAGTTTCTCTATCGAGGATTCTAACAGGCTTTTCTTCATAGGTAAGATCTGTCTGAACCTCTACTGGTTCCTGGCTAAGCACGTGAGAAGGATCGGGAACATACTTCTTCAGCATTGAAACGTGAAATACGTCGTGCATTGAGGCTAATTCTGGCGGTAAAGTGAGCCTATACGCGACTTTTCCAATCCTCTCAAGAATCTTAAATGGTCCTGTATACCTCGGACTGAGTTTTCCCTTCTTACCGAACCGCATTACTCCCTTCATTGGAGCAATCTTAATAAAAACAGCATCCCCTACTTGGAATTCCAGCAGTCGTCGGCGTTTATCTGCGTAGCTCTTCTGTCTGCTAAAGGCTACATCAAGTCTCTGCTTGATCTTCTTGATGTCTTCGGAGGTATTTTCTATGAAGTCTGTGGTCTGCAGCTGTTTCTGCCCGACTTCTTGCCAATGAATCGGCAATCGGCACTTCCTTCCATACAAAGCTTCATACGGAGCCATCCCTATTGAGGCATGATAGCTGTTGTTGTAGGAGAATTCTATCAATGACAGCTTTTCATCCCAATTTCCCTTGAAATCTAGAACGCATGACCTCAACATATCTTCTAAGGTCTGTATGGTTCTCTCGGACTGTCCGTCGGTTTGGGGGTGAAAAGCAGTACTGAACTTCAGTCTTGACCCCATTGCAGCGTGAACACTCATCCAAAACCGCGACGTGAAACGCCCATCACGATCAGAGATGATCGATTTTGGGATTCCGTGATATCTGACAACTTGAGCCACGTAAGTTTCTGCTAATTTATCCACGGAGTGAGTGGCTTTAATCGCAATAAAGTGCGCCGATTTGGTCAAACGATCCACAATGACCCAAATCGTGTCGTTTCCGCTCGAGGTTCTGGGCAGTCCGACTACAAAGTCCATCGTGATTTGCTCCCATTTCCATTCCGGAAGCTCGATCTTTTGTAATTCTCCTCCTGGAAGTCGGTGTTCGGCCTTAACTTTCTGACAAGTTAGGCACTTTGACACATATTCTGCTACCTGATTCTTCATGTTTGGCCACCAGTAGGTCTCTTTAAGATCCTTGTACATCTTGGAAGTGTGAGATCTAGTTTTTCATGTGACTAGCTTCTGTAAAGAATTGAATGTAAATAGTACATACAATTTCATGAAAAAGCTTGTTTCAGAGCTCTAATATGTGTTATGAGTTTTTATAGCTTAATAAAACTCAAAAATGACTGTTCGAAGAAGCAAATAGCCTTTTTGAACAATAAGAAGTGAAATCGACTCGATTCCACAAAAGTCAAAATTTTGACCGAAAAAGTCAACTGTTGACCGAAAAGTCAAAGTTGGACTAAAATGGCCGAAATTATGACGAAGGAATTTTAAGATCTGCGTTTTATGAAAAATAATGCAGGAACTAATTTTTATGACAGTTAGAAACTAAAACCACCTTAGAAAAATCAAGCACGCCACAGTAAGTCACGAGGCAGAAGGATTTGAGAAAAGATCTTCAATCCGATTTTTTTGACTGTAATTATGAAAAATCCAAACTGTAAAATAATTATTACAGTATTGGAATTTAAATTTTTACAATCAAAGTTTCAATGTTTTTATCCAAACAAAGCCCTAAATTTCCAAGATATCTCAAAAGAAAATAATATTTTATTCTATGTGAGATGTGTTGGACCAATCACAAGAGGACACCTAGCCTTTGCCAACTCACCATGAGTTGTCTTGCACCCTCCAAAGCTCCGGACACCTAGCATGCCAAGAGTCCAAAATTTTGCAAATTTTGGGGTCAAAATCCTATTTCAAAAAGCTCACCAAGTTGTCTATAAAAGGGGGTGGATTTCTCTATTCATTTTAATGAGAAAAAGCAACTAAACTCTTGCAAAATTGTAGCTCAAAAATCCGAGAGAAAGGGAGAGAGTGATCAGAAAATTTTCTAAGTCCAAGCCAATCCTTCTTGCTTCGGGTAGCTAGGAAACCGAGTGGAAGGAAAAGAAAAAATTTCTGCAGCCAAGCAGCCCTTGTTGCCGTGGGTTTGGAGCAGGGGAAACACAAGGGAAAACCAAAATTTTGGGGTAGAAATTAGGGTTTGAGTTTCGGGTTTGACTAGTGAGCAAGAGAGTGAGTTTGATCAAAGTTTTGAGCTTGATCACCTTGGAGCAGCCCTCGGGTTTGAGTGAGAAAAGAGAGGAAAAAAATTTCAGATTTGGGGCTAAACCTTTCTTGAGTAGCCGAGCAAGGAGAGGAGACCACAAGGAGCCAAAAATCTGATTTTTGGTGCGTAGGGGAGCAGCCGAACCCTTGGAACCCTTGTGCAAGCAGTTTTTTTTCGGGTCTTCCAAACCCTAGCCGAAAGTCACCTCTTGGAAGGTAAAATTTTTAAAAGCTTTTTCACAAGTTTAAATGAGTTTTAAGCATGTGATTTATGTGTATTTTTATGCAAAATTTGTGTAAGAGCATAAGCTCCTATGTATGGTTTAATCGCTGCCTTTGATGTGCTTGTGTGCTATGTGCTTGGTTAGATAGATTCTAGGTGTGGTTTGGTTTATTTTTATGCTCATAATTTATGCTATGTGCTTGATTTGCTAGATTGGCATGTTAGGGTTTGAATTAGGTAATATGTCCCCAAATTAGGTTAAGTAGTTTTATGCATGTATGTTGTGTTTTTATGAACCAAAATGCATGATGGTGTGATGTATGCTAAGCTAGTGGATATGCAACCCTAGGATTAGTGTTCGGATTTTTGGGTTGCAAAGATCACATGGGCTGTATGATAGGGTTAAGGGACGTTAGAATGCGCTGCATGTTTGTTGATTATCTCCCGATGTGGGCGGTCGAGTTAGAACCCGCGATTTAGGACGTAACAATAAATGTAAGAACCAAAACTAGCTCTCGGGTTCCAGGGAGCTGTTTCGGTAAAACACGGATTACAGGCCTTTAGAGGCCGAATGGGCAAAAAGTTAAAACACGAAAGTTGTAGACTAGGTTGTTTCCTAGCGGCCAACGCGGCCAGTTTTCCAAAATAAGGCTCCAACAGCCTTCTTTTCAAGGAAACCCGATAGAGGTCTGTAAGACTCGGTTTTCAAAGTTAAACTCGTTTTCGATTAAAAACTGGTACCAATCGGTACAGAATCAGAAATTTCTCAAAACACGAAAGTTTTAGAACTCTTCGAGGGCTAGAACTTTCGTGAAGAAACATTTTCAAATTCAAAAGCGATTTTTAACTATAAACTGAAATGCTAAAACTGCGCAGGAATCCAAGAGTTTCTGTGCAAGATTTTATAGACCCTTACTAGGAAAAACGTTTTTCACACTAAACACGTTGTTTCAAGTATGGAAACTGTCTCAAAAGCAGTTTCCGACCCCCAAATATTTTATGAAATTATAAGGCAAGATTTACGAATTTTTACGAAAAAGTTGATAAGATTAAGATTTTAAAAGCTAAGTGTTTTTATGAAGAAGAAGTGGTAAGTTAAGGTTTTTAAAGAAAATGGTTTCTAAGTTAAGATTTTCAAAGCAAATGGATTTTAAGCTAAGTGTTCAAAGAAATGTTAAGACGTATGATAACCGGGAAATTATACCCGAGTTATCGGGACTTAGTTCCCACAATCCTAAAGTAAGCCGAATAGGGATTCACGTTAAAGATCACAAGGGTTAACCTTGGTTGACCCATAAATTGTTGATCATAGCTCAAGGGTTGATGTTCATCTAACCCGACATGTTTTCGATATGGGCTAAGTATATGAAATGGATATCCAACGTATCTTTTTAGATCACGATGTATGATCTATAAGACTACTAAGGTAGTCACCCTTTATGTATGCATGGTTTATGTTAGGGGGGACATATCACCGAAAAACCCACATGAACTAGATTAGAAATCTCATGTACGTCCTTCGATCGAGCAGGAGGGATTCTGCAATTAAAGCTCGAAGAGGAGTAAGACAAGCAGCACACGGATAGACGGTAAGTACAACACCGTCTACAGCATAAGCTACTAGTATATATTACTAGATGTCTATGATGTGTTATGTGCTATGTGTTAGATAACATGTATGCAATATAATTATGTTATGTATATGATTATTATGCTAGGGCATAAATAATAGAATTAAAAAGGTGACAACAGAATGTATGTTCACTTATAGTAAGAATAAGTAAGTTAATAAGCGATGTGTCGTACCACCCACGCCAGGTTGGGTTGGACTGTGGATTGAGTTGGATAAGGTTTGGCCGCCCCAACCAATTCATAGTCGCGCGCCGGTTACGAACACACGAGGTAAGGGCCCATAATGAGTAGAGATAAGAAAGCATAACATGGTCAATACTTGCTATGTGTATTTCCTGTTTATGCTATATTTTCTTTACGGCTTAAGAGTTGTACTTACTGAGCTCTAGCTCACTGTTTGAGTTTATGCTGTAGGTAAGGAGCCAGCTATATGAAAAAGATGCAAGATGGAGTAGCGAGCCAAGGGACTGTGAATGAGTGGATTATGGGTATCGCTACGTGTTTTGTGGTTTTTATGTAAATTATGAAATATTTTATATTAACCGGTAATTAATATACTAGTACGCAAAACAGTATTATTATATGTTTATAGTGTTTTGTCAATGCTATAAAAAAAAAAAAAAAAAAATTTCCGCTGTGTTTTCAATCAATGTGTTTAAGTTATTTTATGAATGTATGTTAGTAAGTAAGGTAACGGCCTACGCTAGGTGGGGCGTTACAAGGTTTGGTATCAGAGCGGTTCCCTTGCGACACGAATTCACAGTTACCTGACATCGCCTCCATCATTGCAAGTAAGTTTAGATTTCTTTATTATATGCTATATGGTTTTATGCTATAGTGTTTATGGTTATATTACGTGATATAGACGCGGTACCATGGACACGACGCAAGTGAAGAGGGATCGGGATGCCGTAGTTTCTTTCTACCGATCGCAGCCTCAGTACTTCGATAGCACCAGACGATCAGTATCGATCAGCATATGGCTTCATGATATGGAGCAGATCTTCATGATGTGCCACATCGAGGAGCACTTACAGGTCACCCTAGCCAGCCGATGTCTGATTGGCGATGCTAGGATATGGTGGGTTACATTAGGAGAGCCACAGCTACCTAGCCGTACTTGGGCACATTTTCGTGCAGCCGTGGTGAACAGATATGGTCCACTTCCAGCACGAGGAGCTGATGAGCCGATGCGTGATCCTGCGATATACAAGGACATGCGACTTACTCGCTATCAGATGATGTCACAGGACTGGCATGCCTATCCAGGGGAGACTATGATCCATTATTGCTGGAGATTCCAGGAGACGATGCTTCCTTACATTCCCCAGGATATACCAGAGCCCGAGTTACAGGCGTTGATGCTCCTACGGAACGGAGTACCGACACACATCAGACAGTCTGTACCATCACCCCGCCGTGAGATGACCGTTGGTAGCTACACTGATGACATACTAGCAGCGGAGACGATAGCCCAGACCGTACCTGCCGCTGATCATGCAGATGAGGCCCAGGATCCCGTTGCTGATGACGCTGGAGATGAGGATCCGCAGTATGAGGTAGGGCCCGAGGATCCGCAGTATGAGGTCGGACCCGAGGAGCCATTACCGGAGATGCCTGCCCAAGAGGCAGAGGACCCGATGGACGCGGAGAACACTTCTGACGATGATGTCATACCGATAGATCCACCAGAGCAGGAAGACCCTCCCGTTGTCGACATTTCCAGTGACGATGAGGACGACATGGATGACGAGGATGATCCTGAGGAGTTTCCCCTCGACGATCCCGACGAGCCAGCGGATGATGACGCGCCTGCACCCGTAGTAGTACTTTCCGATACCGATACGTCCGCGAGTACCCTCGACGACACTAGTTAGACTAGGGCCGATTTCGCGTTTTGTTTTCCTTTTGTAGGACGATTATAGTATATGTATT
>JAINRI010000556.1:0-15129 GCA_025413485.1 Ficus microcarpa | reverse complement strand
AAATTTTCAAGTAAAGTAAGTAAGTAAGGTAAGGTGACTGCCCCACGTAGTAAGGGGGCGTCACAGTGGATTGAATTGGAAATGGTTTGGCCGCCCCAAACAATCCATAGTCGCGCGCCGGTTACGAATACTCAGGTTAAGGACCCATAAGAAATCAGAATACGGAAAATTAGGAAACATAATACGAACATAAATGGTCTACGCATGCTTTGTGTTATGATATGTTGCTATGTATACATGATATATGTCTTACATTATATTGTTGTATTTTACGGTATAAGAGTTGTACTTGCTGAGCGATAGCTCATTGTTTAAGTTTGTGCTGTAGGTAAGCAACCTGCTATCTGATGACGATGCAATGTGGAGTAGCGAGTCAAGGCACTGTGAATAGTGGAGAATGGGTATCGTTACGTGTTTTGTGGTTTGTATATATAAGATATGAAATGTTTTTATAACAACTAATAGTTAATGTGCTCGGACGCAAAAACAATATTATAACTCTTATTCTATGTTTATAGCTTTTGTGAGTACTATAAAAAAAAAAAAAAAAAAAATTTCCGCTGTGTTATACAAGCAATGTAAGTAAGTTTTATTTACTTATTATGTTATGAATGTATGTTAATAAGTACGGTAGCGGCCTACGCTAGGTGGGTCGTTACACTACCGGCGCCATTGGTGCTTCTGGGGCCGGTGGTCCTTGGTTCTGTTGGGCTATCTGAGCCCTAAGCCCACCTATCTCTCGTTGCTGGGCTAACATCATCTCTCTCAGCTCGTTTAGTTGAGCTGTAACATCGACGTTTTGGGCTTGTGCCGCTCGGCGTCTTGGTGGCATGGTTCTGTATAGAAGCAACGAAATAAGCTTCTTGTTTTTAAAACTTTCATAAAATCATATCTTTTATATAGAACCATGATCTTTATTTCATAATCATAGTTTTTAGGAAAATACATAATTTCCTCATCATGGGCATACATTACTTGTTTACCTCCACCGAGCTAGGGCACAACCCAACGTCATTCTCACAACCAACCTTTTCCATTGCGAACCATCGATATGCGTTGAATACGAAAATCTAATTCTAAGCGTAAGAAATAATTTAACTTACTTGGGCTATTGCAGAACGATGTGGAGCGAGACGAAGTAGGCTGGCAGGATACCTCTCTGATACCAACTCTGTGACGCCCCCTTACTACGTAAGGCCGTCACGCCTTACTTACTTACTTTACTTTACTTGGAAATTAGGAATATTTTTTTTTTAAACATACTTATAAAAACATTTGCCATCGGTAATATTTCATTACTACTTAAGTAAACGTTTACTTAAGGTATTTAGTTCCAAAATACCATAAAGCATAATTTGTCTTCATCGTATATATATAATTATATACAAAACATCTTAACTTTTCAAAAGATTGCGGAAACAATGCGTAGTGGTATCCACACCGCCTTCGTCCGCCGCCACACCGCTCCAACAATACCCAGCATTAAGCTGTGGGTTTCTTACCTACAGTACGAAATATAACTGAATGAGCTTTCACCCAGTAAGCACAAACATAATCTCACAAAATATTCAAAACATCATGAAAACATTCATCATCTTATGCATATGCGTGAACCATTTATGTTCCATTTATGCATTTCTTTTAACTTACTTATCTTTCTTATGGGTCCCATAATGTACGTACCCTTAACATATAGCGCGCCGCTGGATACAGTTAGATGGGGTTGCAAGTCCCTAACTGCTCCAGGAAAACACAAGTGATTACACCCTCTTACATTAACGAGAGGGTGAATCCAGAACTTGAATATAAAAATCCTCCACCTTGGCGGGGGTTGGTACGACACTTTACTTGTAATTTCTTACCATATTATTTATCTTTAGTGAACATACCCTATGATGTCACTATATGATAGCATACTTCTTATCTCATTAATAACATGGCATGGCATTCTTTTCATTCATGGCATTTGCAAACATGACATTTTACAAATATGGCACTTTTATAATCTTTTGCAAAAATAGCACCTTTTTATAAACATAGCATTTTACGAAAATAGCACCTTTTATAAATATGGCATTTCACAAAAATAGCACTATTCATAAAACATGGCATTCATAGATATAGCACACAACATATTGCAGCATATTTGAAAACCACATATTTGAACATAATTTACTAACTTTCATACTGCAGGTGAGGTTTGTACTTACCTCTAGTGCCGTGTCCTTAAAATTGCATTCCTTAAACTCGTCGGCAACGGCAATTCACTTTCCTGATGTAACAAAAATATAGGATCAGGATCCTTTCGTAAGGTGTTGGCGACCTACCAACACTTACATTTACTTTTGGTTGTATGTCCCCTATACATGATATCTATCTTGGCCACATTAATCCCCATTCTTTATTGAACTTGGATAAATCCTTATGAGGTTACATTGGGTAACCTTTTTAGTTAGAGTCTTGTTCTCTTATTGGGCTTTGCTCATACATCCTTGTTATTGGGTTATTTCCATTAACCCTTTAAATCTTAGCCCAATTGTACATGTGGGTATCCCTTAGGGTTACATTGGGTAACCCTTAAGGTTAACCTTATTTAACCTTGGGTCAATCCTTTTGTCAACCCTTGGTTATCCTTGGGTTTGTAACTCGGATATAATATCCGGTTACCGTTCGTAATCGGCTTGCTTACCAATTTTACTTTAAAATTCCTCTTCCTTATTCTTTGGAAAATCTTGTGCAATTAACTTCTAAAAATCCTTCATTCTTCTTATAAAAATCTTAACTCTTTTAATTTAGAACATACCTTGGTTAAATCTCATTATTTTCTTTAACTTGGAAAGTTTGGTATGAAACCCTCTTTTTCTTTTTTTTGTGGAGAAATGTGAGATTTCAAACCCGAGCCCTTAAAATTCATGGTTTTCGAAACAAATCTTTTATAAAATCATTTGGGGTCGGAAACCGCCTTTGGAATGGTTTCCGAAGCTAAAATGACCATTTAAGAACACTTCACAATTTTTCTAGAAAATATTTTCGTGAGACTTATTTGCAAGATTTCGGGCTCTCTGCGCGTCTCTCACAAAACGTGCCCAGTTTAAAAATTGGCTTGGAATCTGAAAAACTTATCTTCACGAAAGTTGTAGCTATCAAAAAATGCTAAAACTTTCGTGCTTTACACAAAATCCAGTTCTGCCTAGATCAGTACCAGTTTTTATTTGAAAACGGGTTAACTCTGGAAAACTGTGTGGAGAACGTCCCAGGGTTCAGCCATGGGTTTTGGTTAAAACGGAGGCCGTTGGAGCCTTATTTCGTGATTTTGTTCATGCTATTCTCTAGGAAAAGTTGTTCCGAACAACTTTCATGTTTTGAGTTTTACCTCATTCGGCCTTTAAGGGCCTTGAAATTCCCCTTTCCCGAAACTGGCCAGATTCGAATCCGAATTGGCAGTTTCGGTTCCTCCTTTCGGTTTACGTCCTATTCGCGGAATCTATCTCGACCGATCACATCAGGAGCTTAGACAACATCAAGCAGCGCTTCTAACGTCCCATTGAAACTCATAAATCCATCTCATTCTACTCATGCAACCCCAAATCCGAAAATTAAAAGACTAGGGTTACATGGTTCTAACTCATGCATCATCACAAACCATCAACACAAAATCCAACCCTAAGTCTAGCATGCTCTCATGGCTGCCAAGGGCAGATTTTTGGCCTAATCTTATGGGACATACAACCTAATTTCTAGCATGAAAAATCCATTATTTTCAAGCACAAATTTTAAAGCAATCAAGCATTAAAATCAGCCAACCAACCCTAACCTTATCAAGCACACACACCATCAATAATAAGGGCAGAAAATTAAGGTGGACTTATGTCCTTACAAACCACTTGAATCAACCTCAAAAACACTTAAATAAAACTTAGATTCAAGGTGGTTTAAGAGATTTTACCTCAACCCAAGTTAGGGTTTTGAAAGTCCCAACTTTCCTTTGGTTCCTCTAGCTCACGATTTCTTCATGAAAAATGCATCCAAAAAATTTTTTTTTTTGTTAGCTCTTCTTGCTTCTACCAAAACCGAGCATCATAAGGAGAAAAACCAAATTTCTCTTACCTTCTTCTCTTCTTCCTTGTTCGGCCAAGTCTTGGAGAAATCCACAAAATTTTCTCAAATGCTCTCCTTGCTCTTGGTTGCTCACGGTTTTGGTACAAAAAGGTGCACCAAAATTTTTCTTCTTGGTTCCTTGCTAGACCACTCCAATCCGAACCTCTTGACCCAAAAATTCTCCAAGTTTCACTCACTTCTTTTTCCCTTTTTCTCTTGCTCTTGGTCGGCCAACTCTTGAAGCACTCACCACAATTTTTCTCACTTTTCCTTAGCTCTCCCTCTAGAAACCGAAACCCTTGAGATGGAAAACCCAAAAACTTTTTGAATCTCTCTCTCTCTCTCCTCTTGCTGCCAAGTATTACCCAAAGAAAAGTGAGAACTTTTGGCTCACTTTGTCCCACAAAAGGCACAAGAAAAGGGAGGACTTGTGATGTGACTTAGTGGTTGGTTTCTTGCCCTTGATTCAAGGCTTTTGTCTTGTCATTTCTCTTCTTTGCTTGTAGCCAAATCCAAGGAGGGCTAAAGGGAGTTGTGCAGTCGGATTTTTGGGGTGGAAAAGGCATGGGTTTTTGTTCATTTCTTTAAACAAAAAGTGACTAGACTTGATTGACCAAAGTGGTTCAACTTTTTCCTTGATTTAAGGCTTGATGTCTAGTCTTGTTCCCATTTTTTTTTTCATTTCTTTTGCTGTCCACTACTGCTGCCGACCAAGGGAGGGGGATTTGGCTGCCTTGGTTGCCGAAATTTGAAGGGTAAGGAGGGACATGTGTCCTTTCTTGGTTGGTCCTAGAGATCTCCAAAATTTCTCCCATGCTTGTTCAACTTTTTGGCCCTTCAAAATTGGCTTTATGCCATGCCTTCTTGTCCCCCTTTGAGCTGCCGAACATGATGGAGAGGAGGGCAGCCCACATGGCTAGCTTTGGCTAGTGGAGAATGAGTTCATAGGTATGGGCTTGTGTACTTGCTTGGTTAGGTTTTTGGTTGGATTTCAAGTCTCCATTAGTTTCCAACTAACCAATTTCTTCTCTTTTCCCTACTAGTTGCCGAATTTTATAAGGGAATGGGGGAGTCCACATGTGTAGCCTTGGGTTGGTGGAGGGTGATGTCAAGAGGTTGATGTCACCTTCCACTAGCTCTCTTAATGCCTTGTTTGGCCATCTCGTTCTTTCACAGCTCCTTTCGCGCTCTACAGTTATTTCCAATTACTGTGATGAGCATTCTTATTTTATATTTTGGTCCAAAAATTCTTCCATGTAAATTTGGATCGAAAACTTTCTTTCTCCAATTTTTCGGAAACCTTTTTGCCCTTAATTCCTTTTTTCGGTGTGCTTGATTTTTCTATGGTGGATTTATGGCTGATAAAACTCAATTTTCGGAGATTCTTTCCATATTCCTTCATCATACTTGTAAAGTCGACGTTGTGACCCGTCACGGTCAAAATTTGACTTTTTGGTCAACCCTTTGACTTTTGGTCAACCCTTTGACTTTTTGGTCAAACCTTTGACTTTTTCGGTCAAAGTTGACTTTCGTAAAATTTCATTCTTTTTCGTTCTTTTTCCTTTAAAAACCTCATTTTTGGCTCGTAAATCATTAATTGAGTCTCAAAATCATTAAATGAGGACTCGAACATCGTTGGAATAAAATTATGAATTTCTTATTATTATTCATAATTTTTCATATAACACATCATAAATACATAAATTAGACTTTAATTCCTTATGAACAAGGAGATTACAATTCTACAAAATTTCGGGTCTTACACATGTTAAGCAAGATAATGATGCTAGTATGAATTAAGATTATGTGACATCACGATGCATGTTCACTAATCCTTATAAGACTAATAAGCTTAAGAAAGAGACAAAGAAAAGAAGAAAGAAGGCAAGCAAGCTTGCCAATGTCGTACCACCCGTCCGAGGTCGGGTTGGACTATGAAATGAGTTGGACATGGACTGGCCGCCCCAACCACTCCATAGTTACGCGCCGGGTACAAACACTAATGTAAGGGCCCAAAAGAAAGATAAGAAAGATAAGTAAGATAATCATGAAAGTAAAATACGAGCATAACTGGACCATGCATATGTTAGGCATTGTCATGCTGTGCTATGATGAATGATGCTATGAGTAGACATGTGAAGCCATGATAAGTTAAAATGTGTATGATTAGGTTAGGGTGGTGTATGTCGCGGATTAAATAATTGTACTTGCTGAGTGAAAGCTCACTGTCTTACGTCTATGCTGTAGGTAAGCAACCTGTCAGCAATGTGTGATACAAGATGGCAGAGCGTGGCGGGGCATACTGTGAAATCGTGGGAAGACAAGCCACTACGCATTTTGCTTTTAAGTATTTATAATATGTGGATACTTTTATTTAAGACATATTTTATATGCTGCATGTTTTTAATTACTGTATAAAAAAAAATTTCCGCTGTGTTTCGCTAAGTAAGTAAGTAAGTAGGTATGTAAGGTAACGGCCGGTACTAGACGGGTCGTTACAGGATTCTTCTAGAACTTGAATCATGATGATGCACCTTTGAAGATCATGTGGACCATGCTTAATGGGCACCCATGAATTTGCTTGAGCCCAAAACCCTTGAATCAGCCCGTTGAATGCATTTTTGAACTTCTTTGCTCGTGCTCTTGTAACCGGTCTAATTGGAACTTGAATTCATTCCTTTGAATCTATGTTTTGATTTGCATCAATCCCCCCTCTTGAGAAGGATTTTTCCTCAAATCATTTCCTCTTTAAGCTTCCGCATGGTAGAGTTTTTTTTTTTTCCCAGGTTCCTTTCTGTTTTCTTTTTAATCTTCGGAAAGAGTTTTTTTTTTTTTTTTTGGTTGCAATATCAGGAACTGAAATTAAAAACTACAGCTAGAAAAAGAAAAGAAAAATCGACCAAAAAAAAGAGGGAAGTTCAGCAAACTAAAGTTTGGAAAGCGATTGGAAAACTAGACTGAAAACAAAAGGAAATTGGGTCGAAAAAACAAATGTTGCGAACCACGCCAACTTGTGATGAAACCTGTAATCTATGAAGTGTCCAAGATTGTCTCTATGTTCAGGTTCGAACGGAAGAACCACGACCCGTTACCTATATGGAAGTTAGAACCTTGGTATGGTGAAGACATCATAATTAATTATGGAATGATTGATTGATAAGTCATTGGTGAACGCCACGGAAAACTCCAATAAGTTTGAATAGTTCTTAAAAGAAACAAAAAGAAAATACTTTCACAATAATTGAATAATGATATGTTTTTTCACTATTACAAAGACTCATATTAACAATTAGGGCTATCGTAGTTAGGGCTAATTAGGGCTATCCTAATTAGCCCTAATTAGCAATCCTAATTAAGGCTAAAATCTGGTAATTAAAAGTTCTTACTTGCCTGAAAGAAAAAAGGAAACAATCTGCCCTTTAAATAGTTGATCTCACACCTCTAATAGAAAAGGAAAGTTGGAAGTTTTTAAATTGCTCTATTATCAGCCATAAACGCCCATGAAAAGTCAAAAGGCCTAAACAAATAATTGAAAGTATATATCTTTGCATGCAAGCCTTACAATCAGACCAAAAGTACTCCTAAGCTTGCCAATTTTACTTGCTAAAATTAAGCTTGATCTTGATCAGATTCTTCTAGAACTTGAATCATGATGATGCACCTTTGAAAATTACATGGACCATGCTCAATGGGCACCTATGAATTTGCTTGAGCCCAAACCCCTTGAATCAGCCTGCTGAGTGCATCTTTGAACTTCTTTGGATGCGCTCTCGTAACCAGTCGAATTGGAACTTGAATCGGTTCCTTTGACGCTGTGTTCTGATTTGCATCATTCCCTTCCTTTTGAGAAGGATTTGTCCTCAAATCATCTCCTCTTTGTGCTTCCTCATGGTTGTGTTATTTTTGTTTTATTTTTTATTTTTTCAAGTTCCTTTCTTTTTTCTTCTTCTTCTTCTTTTGTTTTTTTGTTTTAATATGCCATGAACATGAATTTCAACTAGAATCGGAAATTACAAATTACAAACAAATTCGGAAACACTATTTTTTTTTTTTTTGCAGTATCAGGAACTGAAATTAAAAACTACAGTAGGGAAAAGAAAAACAAAATCGACCCAAAAGAAAAGGGAAATTCGGCCAACTAAAGTTTGGAAAGAGATTGGAAAACTAGGTAAAAAAAACAAATGGGATAGGTAAACCTGAGACTAGAACCAAAGCTTTGATACCAAATGTCTGAACTATGCCAACTTGTGATGAAACCCGTAGTCTATGAAGTCTCCAAGATCGTCTCTACATTCAGGTTCGAATGGAAGAACCATGACCCGTTACCAATATGGAGGTAAAAACTTTGATATGGTGAAGACGCCACAATCATCTATGGAATTGTTGATTGATAAATCATTGGTGAATACCATGAAAAACTCTGATAAGTTAGAATAGTTCTTCAAAGAACCAAAAAGAAAATACTCTCACAATTACTGAATGATGATCTGTTTTTTCACGGTTACAAAGATGCCTATTAATGGGTTGAATGTTACAAAAAGGTTCCTAAAATAGCTTTTCTAATTAGGGTTAAAATCTGGTAATTAAAAGTTCTTACTTGCATAAAAGAAAAAAGGAAACAATCAGCCCTTTAATTGGTTGATCCCACACCTATAATAGAAAAGGAAAGTGGGACGTTTTTAAATGGCTTTATAATGAGCCATAAACGCCCATGAAAAGTCAAAAGGCCTAAACAAATAAAGGAAAGTAAATATCTTGGCCTACAAGCATTGCAATTGGACCAAAAGTACTCCTAAACATGCCAATTTTACTTGCTGAAATTAAGCTTGCCTTGATCGGAATCTTCTAGAACTTGAATTATGATGATGCACCTTTGAGGATCACGTGGACCGTGCTCAATGGGCATCCATGAATTTGCCTGAGCCCATCCTTAAATTAGCCCATTGAGTTCATCTTTGAACTTAATTGCTCGTGTTCTTCTAACCGGTCTAATTGGAACTTTAATTGGATCCTTTGAAGCTGTGTTCTAATTTGTATCATTCCCTTTCTCTTGGGAAGGATTTGTCCTCAAATCATCTCCTCTTTGTGCTTCCTCGTGATTGTGTTTTTGTTTTGTTTTGTTTTGTTTTTTTTTAAGGTTCCTTTCTATTTTCTTCTTCTTCGTCTTCTTCTTCTCCTTGTTTTTTGTTTTGTTTAACATGCCACGAATAGGAATTACAACTAGAATCAGAAATTACAAATTACAAACAAATTTGGAAAGACTTTTTTTTTTTTTTTTGCAGCATCAAGAACTGAAATTAAAAAGTATATCAAGGAAAAGACAAAAAAATATCGGTCGAAAAGAAGAGGGAAAGTCGGCCAACTAATGTTTGGAAAGAGATTGGAAAACTAGGCTGAAAACAATAAGGAAATGAGGTTAAAAAAACAAATGGGATAGGCAAACCTGAGACTAGAACAGTAGCTTTGATACCAAATGATGCGAACCATGCCAACTTGTGACGAAACCTGTGATCTATGAAGTTTCCAAGATCGTCTCTATGTTCAAGTTCGAATGGAAGAACCGTGACCCGTTACCTATTCGTTAGTTAGAACCTTGGTATGGTGAAGATACCATAATCAATTATGGAATGATTGATTGATAAGTCATTGGTGAACGCCACGGAAAACTCCGATAAGTTCGAATAGTTCTTCAAAAAACCAAAGAGAAAATACTTTCACAATAATTGAATAATGATCTATTTTTTCACTGTTACAAAGATGCCTATTAATGGGCTGAATGTTACAAAAAAGTTCCTAAAATAGCTATTCTAATTAGGGTTAAAATTAGGTAATTAAAAGTTCTTACTTGCGTAAAAGAAAAAAGGAAACAATCAACCCTTTAATTGGTTGATCTCACACATATAATAGAAAAGGCAAGTTGGAAGTTTTTAAATTACTCTATTATTAGCCATAAACGCACATGAAAAGTCAAAAGGCCTAAATAAATAATTGAAAGTAAATATCTTGGCATGTAAGCCTTACAATTAGACCAAAAGTACTCCTACGCATGCCAGTTTTACTTGCTGAAATTAAGCTTGGCCTTGACCGCATTCTTCTAGAACTTGAATCATGATAATGCACTAGAATATTACGAGGACCATGCTCAATGGGCACCCATGAATTTGCTTGAGCCCAAACCTCTTGAATTAGCCTGCTGAGTGCATCTTTGAACTTCTTTGCACGCGTTCTCGTAATCGGTCTAATTGGAACTTGAATCGGATCCTATGAAGCTGTGTTCTGATTTGCATCCTTCCCCTCTCTTAAGAAGTATTTGTCTTCACATCATCTCCTCTTTGTGCTTCCTCATGGTTCTGTTGTTTTGTTTTATTTTTTTATTTTTTCAGATTCCCTTCTGTTTTCTTCATCTTCTTCTTCTTCTTTTGTTATGATATGCCATGAACATGAATTACAACTAGAATCGGAAATTACAAATTACAAACAAATTCAGAAACACTTTTTTTTATTTTTTATTTTTATTGTTGCAATATCAGGAATTGAAACTAAAAACTATAGCAGGGAAAAGAAAAACAAAATCGACCCAAAAAAAGAGGGAAATTCGGCCAACTAAAGTTTAGAAAGAGGTTGGAAAACTAGGCTAAAAACAAAAAGGAAATTAGGTAAAAAAAAAAAAAAAAGGGGATAGGTGAACCTGAGACTAGAACTGAAGCTCTGATACCAAATGATGCGAACCATGCCAACTTGTGACGAAACCCGTAATCTATGAAGTCTGTAAGATCGTCTCTATATTCCGGTTCGAATGAAAGAACCGCGACCCGTTACCTATATGGAGGTAAGAACTTTGGTATGGTGAAGATGCCAAAATCAATTATGGAATGGTTGATTGATAAGTCGGTGGTGAACGCCCTCGAAAACTCTAATAAGTTTGAATAGTTCTTCAAATAACCAAAGAGAAAATTGTAATACCTGCTTTTCTATGTGAATATTTTTCCTTCTAGAAGGAATTGAATGTATGCCGTACCAGCATTTTAGGAAACAGTTCGCTTTAGAACTCCAATATGTGTTATGAGCTCTTATAGTTTTATAAGACTCGAATGTGCTTGTTTTGATTGATGAATGATCTTTTCGGATGAAAATAGATGAATTTTGCATCATTCTAGGAAAGTCAAAGGGTTGACCAAAAAAGTCAACTTTGACCCGAGAAAGTCAAAGTTTGACCAAAATGGTCAAAACCTTAACAGTATAATTTTATGAGATGCAGTATAGGAAAAATACTGCGAAAACCCATTTTTTCGGGTAAGATAGTATAAATAAAATCTAAAACCACCATAGAAAAATCAAGCACGTAAAATTAGAACACAGGGCAAAAGGGTTTGAGAACATAAAGAAAAAATTTTTCAGCCCGATTTTTCACAGATAAAATTTTTATGACAGTATAAAATATTAATACTGTGTATTAGTATAACACAGTATTAAATTTATCTGTGTTAAGTTAAAATTATACTGCTTGTTGGAAAAGTAAGACAACTAAGCTATCTTATTTATGACATCATAATTTTTTTTAATTATGACATCATCACTTTTTGGAGAGCAAATCCACACATGCCATGTGTCCATTCTAGACAATTCTTGCTTGTTCTCCAAGCCATGTGGCCGGCCACCTCATGGGGTTTCTTGTGCAATTTTTCAAAAATTTTAGGGACTAAAATGCAAACTTTTGTGTCCCACATTGCCTATAAATAGGGGTGCTCCCTCCCCTTTTTAAATCACAAAACACAACTAAACTCTTGACAATTTTTTTTCAGCCCAAAACCTAGAGTGAGAGTGAGAAAGAAACCAAGAAAATTTTTGAGCCAACCTTAGGGGGAGTTCGGCTTTGTGTGAGGAAGCAAGAGGGAAGTGAGAAAAAAATTTTTCCAGCCCATTTCCTTGGCTGTAGCCGTGGGCAGTGAGCAGGGGAAGAGAGGAAATGTAACGACCCACCTAGCGTAGGCCGCTACCTTGCTTGATTAAATACATTCATAACATATTACTTACTTGCATATTTAGCTTGTAAAACACAGCGGAAATTTTTTTTTTTATAGTACTCAAAAACTATAAACAGAGAATTAAAGTACTGTTTCTGTGCATAAACATATTAACTATTAATTATCATAAAACGTTTCTTGTCTCTTATAATTATATACCACAAAACGCGTAGCGATTCCCATAATCCACGATTCACAGTGCTTGAACTCGCTACTCCACCTTGCATCAATATCAGCTAGCAGGTGACTTACCTACAGCACAAACTTAAAACAGTGAGCTAAAGCCCAGTAAGTACAACTCCTAAGCCGTAATTAAATAATAACATAACTTATAACATATAACATTTAAATCATGATAACATAGCATTCACATAGCATAACACTTAACATAGCATATAGACATAGCATACATAACATATAATACATGACATACTTAGTATAACACATAGCATACATAGGTCATCTTATGCTTCATTATTTTCCTTATTCTTATATCTTATGGGCCCTTAGTCTACGTGTTCGTATCCGGCGCGCGACTATGGATTGTCTGGGGCGGCCAAACCAATTCCAGTTCAATCCACAGTCCAACCCGACCTAGCGCGGGTGGTACGACACGGCTCTTATTTTCTTACTTAACCTTATTTACGTGTGAACATACATTTCTGATGTCATTTTCCTAACTTGAATTCTTGCTTATCTTATCTTAGCATATAACCATATACTTAGTGTATTTCATGTTGCATACATGTTACTTAGCATATAACACAGAGCACATCATCGAGTCTAATAGTATAATCCTATTAGCTTGTGCTGTAGACGGTGTTGTACTTACCGTCTGTACTTCAGTTGTTTGGCAGATCCTCTTCCGAGTTCAGCTGCAGGACTCCTCCTGCTTGATTAAAGGACGTACGTCAGTCTTCTAGTCCATCTTTATCGTATGTTGGTACTAACCAACCTTCATGCGGGTTTTCGGCTATATGTCCCCACTAACGTGAAGCCATTTGTAACCCAGCGGGTTACGTTGACAAATCTTTCCGTAAGCTTAAGCCCATTTATAAAAATATTGGGTTAGGTAAAACCTACCCTAGGGCTTGTATAAGAATTTGTTCTCTTATAGGTCGACCAAAGTCAACCTTTTCGATTGCTAAAGTTAACCCTCTTCGGGTCAATTCTGGGCTTCGGGGCCAAGCCCGGTAACTCGGGTGCTACATCTCGGCTACCTTCCGTTCTATATTTTCCTTTGAAAAACTCAGCTTAAAATCCTTTTCCTTCAAAACTTTACCTTTAAAATTCTTTTCATAAAAGACTTAGCTTTTTCTTTTTAAACTTAACTTAATAACTGGCTTCATAAAAATTTCGTAGATCTTGGTTCATAATTTCATAAAATAAGTAAGGGTCGGAAATTGCTTTTGGGACAATTTCCGTGCTTGAAATAATGTGTTGAGTCCGAAAAATAATTTTCCTAGTTTGGTTCTACAAAATCATGCACAGAATTTTGTTGAATCCTGCGCAGTTTTCAGATTTTAGGTTATACTTAAAAATCCATTTTGATTTGGAAAAAGTTTCCTTCACGAAAGTTCTAGCCCTCGAAGAGTTCTAAAACTTTTGTGTTTTACACATTTTCTGATTCCTTACCAATTAGTACCAGTTTTAAATTGAAAACGGGTTTAACATGAAAACCGGATCTCACTGACCCACCTACGGTTTTTCTTGAAAAAGAAGGCCGTTGGAGCCTTATTTTGGCAAAGTGCCCGCGTTACCCCCTAGGAAACACCCTAATCTACAACTTTTGTGTTTTACATTTTTGCCCATTCGGCCTCTATCGGCCTTCAGTGACACTTTACCGAGACTGCCCACTGGGGAACCCGAGAGGCAGTTTCGTTTTTAAGGTTTATTTTTACGTCCTATGGCGCGGGTTCTAGCTCGACCGACCACTTCGGGAGTTAGTTCAACATCATGCAGCGCATCTAGCGTCCCTTAAAGGCTAACCAAGCCATCCCACGTGATCATGCAACCCACAAATCCGAACCTAATTGCCTAGGGTTGCATGGTTCTCTAGCAAGCATACAACACATACATTCTAGCATCTTGGTTCACAAAACTTAAAGCATACATGCATAATTCAAAACTAACCTAATTGGGGACATAAGCCTAAATCAAAACCCTAGCATGGCATTCTAGCAATTCATGCACAAATCATCAATTAAAAGCATGCACATAACCAAAAACCACCCTAAACTAACCTAACCTAGCATACTCGGCAAATCAAGCATCATAGGGCATAAATTAAACACATGCTTGGGAGCTTATGCTCTTACATATTTTTGCACAAAAATACACTTAAATCATTGCTTAAAAACTTGAATAAAAGCTTGATAAAACTTTTAAAATTTTACCTTAGCTTGGAGTAGGAATTCGGCTTCTAGGGTTAGGGTACCCGAAAAACCTCCCTTGCACCACTTGGCTCCTATGGTTCGGCTGCTCCTCTCTTGTGCACCAAAAATCAAATTTTTGGTGTCAATGGCTTCTCCTCACCTTGCTCGGCCACACAAGGAATGCTAGCCCCAAAACTGAATTTTTTTCTTCTCTTCTAGCCACAAAACCCGTGGGCTGCTGGAGCCAAAATACAAGCTCCTATCTTGCTCAAATTTCACTCTTTTTGCTAGCTAACAACCCGAACTCTCTAGCTCATTTTTTCCTCTCAAAATCTGGTTTCTCCCTTTCCTTTCCCCTGCACTAACCCACAGCCAGAGGGCTGCAATGGCTGCCAGAAAATTTTTTTCTTTCTCCCCCTCGGTTCCTAGGCTACCCGAAGATGGATGGTGAGGTTGGCTTGGAAAATTTTTTCTGAATTCTCTCTCCTCTCTCTCGGCTTTCTTGTGCAGAAAAATTGCAAGAGTAAGGCTATGTTTTACAATAAAAGTGAATAGGAGACTCATCTATTTATAGACAACTTGTGAGCTTTCAAAAATTCAACTTTGACCCCAAAATTTTAAAATTTTGGACA
>JAINRI010000555.1:0-72290 GCA_025413485.1 Ficus microcarpa | reverse complement strand
TGGAACAGCACTAGAGGGGACAGTTAAGCAAGAATGTCAGACGGAAAGGTAAGTACAATTCCGCCTACGGCATGAACACATGTTAGTTGCATGAATAGGGTGTCATGATTTATGATGATATGTAGTATGTCATGTAGCAGTATGTTCATGTTATGTATGCATGTTATGTATGTTCATGTTATGTATGCATGTTATGTATGTATGTATGCATGTTATGTAGGTATGTATGTATGTATGTAGTATGTTCATGTATGTATGTCATGAGTATGTCATGCTATTTCATGTTATGTTTATTATTAAATTTTGTGACATCACGAAGTATGTTCACTATTAATAAGTCACATGGTAATGTATGAGACAAGTTAAGTAGGACATGTTGTGTTGTACTGACTTTGCCTGTGTGGTAAGTTAAAACGGCATGTTCCACGGTTTGACTTGATATGGCAGGACTGCCTCCACTATTCCATGTTAAACTGTGTGTTTCATGGTTTTAGTTGGATTGGACGGACCGCCTTCAATCACTCCATGGTTGCATACCGAAGTACATACACACATGTTATAATAGTAAGATAGGATCAGATTAGATCAGTAGAATGACCATAATTAATTTTAAAATAAATTATAATTGGTTCACGTTTTTCGTGCATTAGTTGCATGCGGATAGGACATTGTGCTTACTGAGCTTTTTAGCTCATAGTTTATGTTCATGCTGCAGGTAAGCTACCTAACGGCGAATACATGATACAACTATGGAGAGATGGCGCAGCAGATTGTGAAACGTGGGTATGAACTACTACGGGGTTTCCGAAATGCGTTTAAGAATGAAAATGTGTTTTCATTATATTTCAGCATGAATGTTTTAGTTTTCAGTTTTTAATAAGTATGGCACGCTAGTTGCCACGTGTGCACCGGTCTCGGGACTGGTCCACGATTTAATTATGTATGTATGTAAGTATGCATGTATGTATGTATAGAGCTTTCCTCATAGGTGAGAGCTCAGTACTCGAGTGAGTACATTTTAAGTTAGAATTTTATAAAAGAAAAACAAGTTTGAACTATGCTTTAATTGAATTTGAAGTTTTATGATTTCCGCAATCAAAGTTTTCTGGTAACGATTTTTATAAAAGAAGAAAAAAAAAATTTACTCTAGAAATTGGGTAACTTAATTTTTAATCAAGCAAGATAAGTAAGTAATTGTCACGAACCGAAACGAGCGCTCCGGGTTCGCGTGGCCGGACACCGCGCCGAACTCTGTTGCGACAAGTCGGGGTGTGACAAGAGGTGGTATCAGAGCAAAGGGTTTTCAAAGGGTTTTCGTATTTGAACGAAAAGGTTTTCCTGCCATCCAGTTTCACAATTCTGCCGCCAGCGCCACAGTCTTGTAAGTTGTTTTCTTACTCTGTGTAGTTATAAGATTAGTATAGAGACATGTACCTGGTTTTAAATCCAGGTTAGATTTATTAGGATCAAAAGGAGCAGCAAGGCTTCGTCGGCATTCCCAGGAATGGAGGAGCAGCTCCGCATCTTCGATAACATCCAGAGCAGTAGTTTCACAGAATGGAGAGTTTTCTCCTATTATGCGCAGCAAAGACGCCTTTTTCAGCTAAGTTACGTGTCAGGCAATGACTAGACGAGGAGTCATCTCAGATCCTCCAACACCTCAGATCCTCAAATCATTCAGATCAGATATGTAGCAGTTGATATGCTTACCCAAAAGAATTCATGGATCAGTATTGCCAACAGATCAGAGTTGCACAGCGGAAGCGTGGTGGATACGCTATATTTGTGATATGATATGAAGAGATTGCCAGAAATCTCTAGTAAGATATGTTAAGATAAGATAAGATAAGAATAAGAGTATGAGTGATAGAAGTAGAAGCTAGAAATTGGTTTGTCGTGGGTACGACGGAACCAAATTTCGTAGAAGTCTATCTTGCAACTGTTTTGCCCAAGTTGCAAAGATAAGTGCTAGAATAGCAATAAGAAATAAGATTGAATTCCCGGTTAAGGGAGATTATGAGATTATGAGGAGTATAGATATTCCTAAGAATTAAGATTATACCCTTGTGTTATGAGGGAAAAGTTGAAGTAGATAGAAAAGTTTATTTTATCCTAGCAGTAGTTAGATATTTTAGTAGACCTTCCAACGCATCACTCGAACAATATTATGAAATTTTCTAGAATAAACTTTGAAAAGTTTCAAAGACAGTATTTTTAGCAGAAATGATTAAGCTATGATCTTATGTTAATGGAACCCCTTCACGTTAAAAAGACGACCAAATCCTTGAGGAAGAAATTCCAAGATAGGGGTTGTCACACGAAAGGTCGTAAACCTTGAGGACGAATCCAAGAAAGGGGGGCCTTTATACAGAGTAAAAGGGTTCTAGTAGCATAGGATCAAGTCTCAAAAGATAAATTATATTCCAGAAAAAGTATTAAATGTATGATATGATATGTTTTCCAATAGTGAAAACGATTTTTCAGTAAGTTTTTCAAGCAAGAACAAGCAGCACAAGATATGTTTTCAAAGTGTGACGAGTTACTTTATATACTTGTCCAACTTTTTATATAAATAGTTCTTGTGATGCAATAGGAAAGGATAATATGTTAGTATGACAGTATGCAGTAAGATAAGTATGATCAGTATGTATGTTAAGCATGATAAGTATGATAGCAAGTAAGCATGATAAGTATGATAAGTATGAAGATATGAAAGTAAGATTATGGTGCTGTATAAGAGATACGATCCCATTAAAGGTCAAAATGGGAACATGAACAGACCATTATGGGTATTCTGGTGTATTTTTGAAGAAAAGTCACCTAGAAGTATCAGAATTTTCGAGGACGAAAATTTTATAAGGAGGGTAGAATGTAATACCTAGAATTTCATGTTGCTATTTTTCCTTCTAAAGAGGAATTATGAGCATATGTTGTGAAGTTTACGGAAAAACTCAGTTAAGAGTTTTTCACGCGTTTTACGGAGTCTTATGGCTCAATAAGACTCAGAATAGATTTTTAAGGTTAGAAAACGCCTTTTCTGGGCGAAAAGGGCGATATGGAACGTTTTCCCGAAAAAGTCAAAGTTTGACCGAAAAGTCAACTTTGACCAAAAAAGTCAAAGTTTGACCGAAAAGTCAACTTTGACCAAGAAAGTCAAAGTTTGACCAAAAAGTCAATTTTGGCTAAGAAAGTCAAAGTTTGACCGAAAAGTCAACTTTGACCGAAAAAGTCAAAGTTTGACCAAAAGTGGTCAATAGTTAACCCGATAGTGAAAAATGCTGCAGTATTCGAAAATACTGTAAGATATGTCAGTATGGGCGGTATAGCCCAAGTAGACAGTAGAATCACCCGAAAATCAAGCATCCCTAGCATTAGTTAAGGCCAGACTGATATATTTGGTCAAGAAATCATCCAAGGAGACCAATCCAGGTCAAATGGCAAAAACGTCAAAATTTTCATTTTTGGGGGCAAAAATGTAAATTTTGAAAAATATGAGAAGTACGCAACGTGACATTATTAGACGAGGTCCAATAAGGAAATAACATGTCTTGCAAGAAGAAATCAAGAAATAGCCACTTCGAGGGCGAAAATGCAAAGATTTTGTCTTTCCGGACAAAAATGTAAATTTTGGAAATATGTGATTCAAGGACGAGAAAATCACATAAAATCATAAAAAGAATGATATTGGATTGAAAAGCAAGCATTATGGCCAATTTTGGAATTAGGGGCACAAATGCAAAAATTTTCACTTTTGGGGGCAAAAGTGTAAATTTTGAAAATTTGACGAAATGGACGTATGAAGTTACTAAGATGATAATATCATCAAATAGGATGGGTGTGTTGATTTTTGAGACAATCGGACGCCTAGAGGGCATTTTTGCAAGAATTTTCAGTTTCGGGGGCAAAAATGAAATTTTTGAAAAATGGTGAGCTAAGCCATGACATCAGCCATGACTCAGCCAGGACACCTCAGCCCATTCCAGCAGCTTCCAGCCGGTTCCATGGGGGAGAAAAATCCAAGAAATCCAAACTTTTGGGGCCAAAATAGAAAGTTGAAAAAAGTTTGATCTTATCTCCTTTATTCAACCATAAGTGTCGACCAAGAGAGCTGGATTTTTCCAGAAAAAAGGCAGCAAACCAAGGCCATCTCCCTCAGAAAAATCCGAGAGCCCAAGGAGAGGAAAGAGCAAGAGAAAGCTTGGAAAAATTCTTGTGTGAGCTTCCATGGAGGTGCTCGGCTTTGTGGAGCTTGAAGCAAGCAAATCTGGAAAATTTTTCCAGAAAAATCTGGGATGAAGCCATGCATGGAGGAAGGAGAAAGTGAAGAAATTTTCAAGCCAAACCCATGTGTGGCCGAGCAAGGAGAAAGGTGGAGCCAACCAAGGTGCCAAGGGAGGTTTTGGTGCATGGTGATGGCTGATTTTCAGCCTTGGTGGTGCAGATTTTGGAAGCAAAAATTCGTGGGTATGGGGGCTGTAAGTGGTCAGCCATGGCAGCAAGAGAACACCCAAGTTGGTGAAAATTTTTGGGGGCTTTTGGTGAGCCAAAACAGCAAGTGAAATCAGCCAACAAAGGAGAAGAAAATTCGGCTCCATGAGCCATACCCAAATCCTAGGGTAAGCTATGGTAAATCCCTCAAACCCTAGACTATTTTCATGCAAGATTGAATGGTTAATTGTGTGTATGGTTGTGTGTTTCATGGCTGGAAAATTTGGAGCCTTTGGTGAAGAAGAGAGTTCGGCTGCAAGGTGGACAGCCAAGGGGGCAGCCAAAGGGAGCCTAGGGTTCGGCTCCAATGTGGAACCAAAATTGCCGAATTTTGTGTGAGAAGTATAACCCTAACCCCAAGCCTTGTTTGAGCATTAAATTTGGTGGATTTATGGTGTATTTCAAGTATGGATTGTAAGGTTTAAGCTCGGTTTTTATGTTATGCTAGGGCTATGAATGGATGCTTGATTTAAGGTGTAGCAAGCTAGGTTAGTCTTGCATGATTTTCTGATTTTGTGTGCTATTGTATGCTTGCTTTGTTTGCTTAGTTTGCATGAAAATTGGTTGTGTATGTCCCTGCCTAGGTGCTGCCGTGAGTGGCTATGGTGTTAGGATGCTAGATTTTGTTTTCGGTTTGGCTTGGTGAACCAAACCCTAGAAACACATGCAAGCCTAGGTTTAGTTCCGGATTTTGGTTTGCATGGCCACGTGGGGAAAACATGTCCAAAGCATGTGGGACGTTAGATAACGTGCATGTGATTCAATTAGACTCCCGTGTGATCGGTTTGAGTTAGAAGCCGCCAAGTAGGGCACGTAAAATGAATGTAACACGAAACTGGCTACAGGTTTGGACCTAGTATGCCCAGTTTTCGTAAACGAAAAATAACAGGCCCTTAGAGGCCGAATTTGGGAAAACGTAAAACACGAAAGTTGTCCGGAACAACTTTCGTGAGCCGTTTTTCAAAAATAAGGCTCCAAAGGCCTTCAAAAGTGACAAAACCCGTGGCTCAGTATTTCACGTCCCCAGACCCAGTTTTTATGGGTCAGCCAGTTTCAAGTTAAAACTGGGACGAATCTAGGCCGAATTAGGAAATTTGCAAAACACGAAAGTTTTAGCATTTTTCGAGAGCTAGAACTTTCGTGAAGAAAACTTTTTCAGATTACGCACCAATTTTAAGATAAAAATTATTTTATCAAGGGTGCTCAGGGAATCCGAAATCCCTGCACCACAATGTTTTACAAGTTTTGTCAAAAATTGGTTTTTGAACCTTAAATGGGTATTTTGACTACGAAAATCGTTCCAAAGACGGTTTTCGACCTAAATTGATTTTACGACACATAAATCCATGAATTTGGATTTTATGAACAAAGTTATGAATTTTTACACAAAAGTGAAAAAATTGGGATTTTCCCTAAGTATTTTTCTAAGTGTGGAAAAATGAGTTTTTCAAGCAAAATTTTAGCCCACGTTAGCTTACGCATGGTAACCGGGGGTTATCCCCGCGTTACCGGGGTCATGCTCGAGACCCGAGAGGTTGACCATAGGGAGTTGACCAGGGTTGATCATAGTTGACCAAAGTTGACCAGGGTTGACTTTTGGTTGACTAATGGTACAGAGTTAGTTTATCCTCATGGGTTATCCAAAGTAACCCCGAGGGATACCGTTAAGCTAAAATAAAGGGTTATCAGATATAACCCGATAATTTCAGATTTACATAAGCAACCCTTAGAGGTTAATTGGATTGGCACGCCAGGTTACCTTTGGTAACCAAATTAATGCTTCGCACATACGGGACATACAACCAAGATCATGTAGACATATTGGTTTGTTTACCTGCATTTTTCATGAAGTCTTAGTAGAACCTGTCCTTGTAAAGCAGGCAGAACCTGCAGCTGTGCAGGAGTGGAACAGCACTAGAGGGGACAGTTAAGCAAGAATGTCAGACGGAAAGGTAAGTACAATTCCGCCTACGGCATGAACACATGTTAGTTGCATGAATAGGATGTCATGATTTATGATGATCATGTAGCAGTATGTTCATGTTATGTATGCATGTTATGTATGTTCATGTTATGTATGCATGTTATGTATGTATGTATGCATGTTATGTAGGTATGTATGTATGTATGTAGTATGTTCATGTATGTATGTCATGAGTATGTCATGCTATTTCATGTTATGTTTATTATTAAATTTTGTGACATCACGAAGTATGTTCACTATTAATAAGTCACATGGTAATGTATGAGACAAGTTAAGTAGGACATGTTGTGTTGTACTGACTTTGCCTGTGTGGTAAGTTAAAACGGCATGTTCCACGGTTTGACTTGATATGGCAGGACTGCCTCCACTATTCCATGTTAAACTGTGTGTTTCATGGTTTTAGTTGGATTGGACGGACCGCCTTCAATCACTCCATGGTTGCATACCGAAGTACATACACACATGTTATAATAGTAAGATAGGATCAGATTAGATCAGTAGAATGACCATAATTAATTTTAAAATAAATTATAATTGGTTCACGTTTTTCGTGCATTAGTTGCATGCGGATAGGACATTGTGCTTACTGAGCTTTTTAGCTCATAGTTTATGTTCATGCTGTAGGTAAGCTACCTAACAGCGAATACATGATACAACTGTGGAGAGATGGCGCAGCAGATTGTGAAACGTGGGTATGAACTACTACGGGGTTTCCGAAATGCGTTTAAGAATGAAAATGTGTTTTCATTATATTTCAGCATGAATGTTTTAGTTTTCAGTTTTTAATAAGTATGGCACGCTAGTTGCCACGTGTGCACCGGTCTCGGGACTGGTCGACGATTTAATTATGTATGTATGTAAGTATGCATGTATGTATGTATAGAGCTTTCATCATAGGTGAGAGCTCAGTACTCGAGTGAGTACATTTTAAGTTAGAATTTTATAAAAGAAAAACAAGTTTGAACTATGCTTTAATTGAATTTAAAATTTTACGATTTCCGCAATCAAAGTTTTCTGGTAACGATTTTTATAAAAGAAGAAAAAAAAAATTTACTCTAGAAATTGGGTAACTTAATTTTTAATCAAGCAAGATAAGTAAGAAATTGTCACGAACCGAAACAAGCGCTCCGGGTTCGCGTGGCCGGACACCGCGCTGAACTCTGTTGCGACAAGTCGGGGCGTGACACCATTGAAATACTATTTAGAGCAATATTTAATGATTTAAATTTCTAGAAATTTTGAGCCCGACCAATTTTCTCTCACTAGAGAAGGCTATAGGCTTTAGAAAATGGAGTAGATATATAGAATACGTCCAATCGTGATCCATAAGGAGTTTTTCGACTCAAAATGGATCGCTAGAATTATGTTGAAAGCATCTTTAATGATCCAAAGTTGTAGAAATTTTGAGACAGAAAAATTTTCTGATGCGAGAGAAGGCTATAGGCTATGGAATTTTGATACATACCCATTTTTGTTCGACTGAATAGGCTATAGCCATCAAATATTTTGAGTACCATAAATCACCATCCGGAAGGTATTTTTGACTTAAAGGGGACCATTGAAATACTATTTGGAGCAAGATTTAATAATTTAAATTTTTAGAAATTTTGAGCCCGACCAATTTTCTCTCACTAGAGAAGGCTATAGGCTTTAGAAAATGGAGTAGATATAGAGAATACGTCCAATCGTGATCCTGAAGGAGTTTTTCGACTCAAAATGGATCGTTAGAATTATGTTGAAAGCATCTTTTAATGATCCAAAGTTGAAGAAATTTTGAGACAGAAAAATTTTCTGTTGCGAGAGAAGGCTATAGGCTATGGAATTTTGATACATACCCATTTTTGCTCGACGGAGTAGGCTATAGCCATCAAATATTTTGAGTACCATAAATCACCATCCGGAAGGTATTTTTGACTTAAAGGGGACCATTGAAATACTATTTAGAGCAAGATTTAATAATTTAAATTTCTAGAAATTTTGAGCCCGACCAATTTTCTCTCACTAGAGAAGGCTATAGGCTTTAGAAAATGGAGTAGATATAGAGAAACGTCCAATCGTGATCCGGAAGGAGTTTTTCGACTCAAAATGGATCGTTAGAATTATGTTGAAAGCATCTTTAATGATCCAAAGTTGTAGAAATTTTGAGACAGAAAAATTTTCTGTTGCGAGAGAAGGCTATAGGCTTTGGAATTTTGATACATACCCATTTTTGCTCGACGGAGTAGGCTATAGCCATCAAATATTTTGAGTACCATAAATCACCATCCGGAAGGTATTTTTGACTTAAATGGGACCATTGAAATACTATTTAGAGCAAGATTTAATGATTTAAATTTCTAGAAATTTTGAGCCCGACCAATTTTCTCTCCTAGAGAAGGCTATAGGCTTTAGAAAATGGAGTAGATATAGAGAATACGTCCAATCGTGATCCGAAGGAGTTTTTCGACTCAAAATGGATCGTAGAATTATGTTGAAAGCATCTTTTAATGATCCAAAGTTGTAGAAATTTTGAGCAGAAAAATTTTCTGTTGCGAGAGAAGGCTATAGGCTATGGAATTTTGATACATACCCATTTTTGCTCGACGGAGTAGGTATAGCATCAAATATTTTGAGTACATAAATCACCATCCGGAATATTTTTCGACTTAAAGGGGACCATTGAAATACTATTTAGAGCAAGATTTAATGATTTAAATTTCTAGAAATTTTGACCCGACCAATTTTCTCTCCTAGAGAAGGCTATAGGCTTTAGAAAATGGAGTAGATATAGAGAATACGTCCAATCGTGATCCGGAAGGAGTTTTTCGACTCAAAATGGATCGTTAGAATTATGTTGAAAGCATCTTTTAATGATCCAAAGTTGTAGAAATTTTGAGACAGAAAAATTTTCTGTTGCGAGAGAAGGCTATAGGCTTTGGAATTTTGATACATACCCATTTTTGCTCGACGGAGTAGGCTATAGCCATCAAATATTTTGAGTACCATAAATCACCATCCGGAAGGTATTTTTCGACTTAAAGGGGACCATTGAAATACTATTTAGAGCAAGATTTAATGATTTAAATTTCTAGAAATTTTGAGCCCGACCAATTTTCTCTCACTAGAGAAGGCTATAGGCTTTAGAAAATGGAGTAGATATAGAGAATACGTCCAATCGTGATCCAGAAGGAGTTTTTCGACTCAAAATGGATCGTTAGAATTATGTTGAAAGCATCTTTTAATGATCCAAAGTTGTAGAAATTTTGAGACAGAAAAATTTTCTGTTGCGAGAGAAGGCTATAGGCTTTGGAATTTTGATACATACCCATTTTTGCTCGACGGAGTAGGCTATAGCCATCAAATATTTTGAGTACCATAAATCACCATCCGGAAGGTATTTTTGACTTAAAGGGGACCATTGAAATACTATTTAGAGCAAGATTTAATGATTTAAATTTCTAGAAATTTTGAGCCCGACCAATTTTCTCTCACTAGAGAAGGCTATAGGCTTTAGAAAATGGAGTAGATATAGAGAATACGTCCAATCGTGATCCGGAAGGAGTTTTTCGACTCAAAATGGATCGTTAGAATTATGTTGAAAGCATCTTTTAATGATCCAAAGTTGTAGAAATTTTGAGACAGAAAAATTTTCTGTTGCGAGAGAAGGCTATAGGCTTTGGAATTTTGATACATACCCATTTTTGCTCGACGGAGTAGGCTATAGCCATCAAATATTTTGAGTACCATAAATCACCATCCGGAAGGTATTTTTGACTTAAAGGGACCATTGAAATACTATTTAGAGCAAGATTTAATGATTTAAATTTCTAGAAATTTTGAGCCCGACCAATTTTCTCTCTCTAGAGAAGGCTATAGGCTTTAGAAAATGGAGTAGATATAGAGAATACGTCCAATCGTGATCCGGAAGGAGTTTTTCGACTCAAAATGGATCGTTAGAATTATGTTGAAAGCATCTTTTAATGATCCAAAGTTGTAGAAATTTTGAGACAGAAAAATTTTCTGTTGCGAGAGAAGGCTATAGGCTATGGAATTTTGATACATACCCATTTTTGCTCGACGGAGTAGGTTATAGCCATCAAATATTTTGAGTACCATAAATCACCATCCGGAAGGTATTTTTCGACTTAAAGGGGACCATTGAAATACTATTTAGAGCAAGATTTAATGATTTAAATTTCTAGAAATTTTGAGCCCGACCAATTTTCTCTCTCTAGAGAAGGCTATAGGCTTTAGAAAATGGAGTAGATATAGAGAATACGTCCAATCGTGATCCGGAAGGAGTTTTTCGACTCAAAATGGATCGTTAGAATTATGTTGAAAGCATCTTTTAATGATCCAAAGTTGTAGAAATTTTGAGACAGAAAAATTTTCTGTTGCGAGAGAAGGCTATAGGCTTTGGAATTTTGATACATACCCATTTTTGCTCGACGGAGTAGGCTATAGCCATCAAATATTTTGAGTACCATAAATCACCATCCGGAAGGTATTTTTCGACTTAAAGGGGACCATTGAAATACTATTTAGAGCAAGATTTAATGATTTAAATTTCTAGAAATTTTGAGCCCGACCAATTTTCTCTCACTAGAGAAGGCTATAGGCTTTAGAAAATGGAGTAGATATAGAGAATACGTCCAATCGTGATCCAGAAGGAGTTTTTCGACTCAAAATGGATCGTTAGAATTATGTTGAAAGCATCTTTTAATGATCCAAAGTTGTAGAAATTTTGAGACAGAAAAATTTTCAGTTGCGAGAGAAGGCTATAGGCTTTGGAATTTTGATACATACCCATTTTTGCTCGACGGAGTAGGCTATAGCCATCAAATATTTTGAGTACCATAAATCACCATCCGGAAGGTATTTTTGACTTAAAGGGGACCATTGAAATACTATTTAGAGCAAGATTTAATGATTTAAATTTCTAGAAATTTTGAGCCCGACCAATTTTCTCTCACTAGAGAAGGCTATAGGCTTTAGAAAATGGAGTAGATATAGAGAATACGTCCAATCGTGATCCGGAAGGAGTTTTTCGACTCAAAATGGATCGTTAGAATTATGTTGAAAGCATCTTTTAATGATCCAAAGTTGTAGAAATTTTGAGACAGAAAAATTTTCAGTTGCGAGAGAAGGCTATAGGCTTTGGAATTTTGATACATACCCATTTTTGCTCGACGGAGTAGGCTATAGCCATCAAATATTTTGAGTACCATAAATCACCATCCGGAAGGTATTTTTGACTTAAAGGGACCATTGAAATACTATTTAGAGCAAGATTTAATGATTTAAATTTCTAGAAATTTTGAGCCCGACCAATTTTCTCTCACTAGAGAAGGCTATAGGCTTTAGAAAATGGAGTAGATATAGAGAATACGTCCAATCGTGATCCGGAAGGAGTTTTTCGACTCAAAATGGATCGTTAGAATTATGTTGAAAGCATCTTTTAATGATCCAAAGTTGTAGAAATTTTGAGACAGAAAAATTTTCTGTTGCGAGAGAAGGCTATAGGCTTGGAATTTTGATACATACCCATTTTTGCTCGACGGAGTAGGCTATAGCCATCAAATATTTTGAGTACCATAAATCACCATCCGGAAGGTATTTTTCGACTTAAAGGGGACCATTGAAATACTATTTAGAGCAAGATTTAATGATTTAAATTTCTAGAAATTTTGAGCCCGACCAATTTTCTCTCACTAGAGAAGGCTATAGGCTTTAGAAAATGGAGTAGATATAGAGAATACGTCCAATCGTGATCCGAAGGAGTTTTTCGACTCAAAATGGATCGTTAGAATTATGTTGAAAGCATCTTTTAATGATCCAAAGTTGTAGAAATTTTGAGACAGAAAAATTTTCTGTTGCGAGAGAAGGCTATAGGCTTTGGAATTTTGATACATACCCATTTTTGCTCGACGGAGTAGGCTATAGCCATCAAATATTTTGAGTACCATAAATCACCATCCGGAAGGTATTTTTCGACTTAAAGGGGACCATTGAAATACTATTTAGAGCAAGATTTAATGATTTAAATTTCTAGAAATTTTGAGCCCGACCAATTTTCTCTCACTAGAGAAGGCTATAGGCTTTAGAAAATGGAGTAGATATAGAGAATACGTCCAATCGTGATCCGAAGGAGTTTTTCGACCAAAATGGATCGTTAGAATTATGTTGAAAGCATCTTTTAATGATCCAAAGTTGTAGAAATTTTGAGACAGAAAAATTTTCAGTTGCGAGAGAAGGCTATAGGCTTTGGAATTTTGATACATACCCATTTTTGCTCGACGGAGTAGGCTATAGCCATCAAATATTTTGAGTACCATAAATCACCATCCGGAAGGTATTTTTCGACTTAAAGGGGACCATTGAAATACTATTTAGAGCAAGATTTAATGATTTAAATTTCTAGAAATTTTGAGCCCGACCAATTTTCTCTCACTAGAGAAGGCTATAGGCTTTAGAAAATGGAGTAGATATAGAGAATACGTCCAATCGTGATCCGGAAGGAGTTTTTCGACTCAAAATGGATCGTTAGAATTATGTTGAAAGCATCTTTTAATGATCCAAAGTTGTAGAAATTTTGAGACAGAAAAATTTTCTGTTGCGAGAGAAGGCTATAGGCTTTGGAATTTTGATACATACCCATTTTTGCTCGACGGAGTAGGCTATAGCCATCAAATATTTTGAGTACCATAAATCACCATCCGGAAGGTATTTTTCGACTTAAAGGGGACCATTGAAATACTATTTAGAGCAAGATTTAATGATTTAAATTTCTAGAAATTTTGAGCCCGACCAATTTTCTCTCACTAGAGAAGGCTATAGGCTTTAGAAAATGGAGTAGATATAGAGAATACGTCCAATCGTGATCCGGAAGGAGTTTTTCGACTCAAAATGGATCGTTAGAATTATGTTGAAAGCATCTTTTAATGATCCAAAGTTGTAGAAATTTTGAGACAGAAAAATTTTCTGTTGCGAGAGAAGGCTATAGGCTTTGGAATTTTGATACATACCCATTTTTGCTCGACGGGAGAAGGCTATAGCCATCAAATATTTTGAGTACCATAAATCACCATCCGGAAGGTATTTTTCGACTTAAAGGGGACCATTGAAATACTATTTAGAGCAAGATTTAATGATTTAAATTTCTAGAAATTTTGAGCCCGACCAATTTTCTCTCACTAGAGAAGGCTATAGGCTTTAGAAAATGGAGTAGATATAGAGAATACGTCCAATCGTGATCCGGAAGGAGTTTTTCGACTCAAAATGGATCGTTAGAATTATGTTGAAAGCATCTTTTAATGATCCAAAGTTGTAGAAATTTTGAGACAGAAAAATTTTCAGTTGCAAGAGAAGGCTATAGGCTTTGGAATTTTGATACATACCCATTTTTGCTCGACGGAGTAGGCTATAGCCATCAAATATTTTGAGTACCATAAATCACCATCCGGAAGGTATTTTTCGACTTAAAGGGGACCATTGAAATACTATTTAGAGCAAGATTTAATGATTTAAATTTCTAGAAATTTTGAGCCGACCAATTTTCTCTCACTAGAGAAGGCTATAGGCTTTAGAAAATGGAGTAGATATAGAGAATACGTCCAATCGTGATCCGGAAGGAGTTTTTCGACTCAAAATGGATCGTTAGAATTATGTTGAAAGTATCTTTTAATGATCCAAAGTTGTAGAAATTTTGAGACAGAAAAATTTTCAGTTGCGAGAGAAGGCTATAGGCTTTGGAATTTTGATACATACCCATTTTTGCTCGACGGAGTAGGCTATAGCCATCAAATATTTTGAGTACCATAAATCACCATCCGGAAGGTATTTTTCGACTTAAAGGGGACCATTGAAATACTATTTAGAGCAAGATTTAATGATTTAAATTTCTAGAAATTTTGAGCCCGACCAATTTTCTCTCACTAGAGAAGGCTATAGGCTTTAGAAAATGGAGTAGATATAGAGAATACGTCCAATCGTGATCCGGAAGGAGTTTTTCGACTCAAAATGGATCGTTAGAATTATGTTGAAAGCATCTTTTAATGATCCAAAGTTGTAGAAATTTTGAGACAGAAAAATTTTCAGTTGCGAGAGAAGGCTATAGGCTTTGGAATTTTGATACATACCCATTTTTGCTCGACGGAGTAGGCTATAGCCATCAAATATTTTGAGTACCATAAATCACCATCCGGAAGGTATTTTTCGACTTAAAGGGGACCATTGAAATACTATTTAGAGCAAGATTTAATGATTTAAATTTCTAGAAATTTTGAGCCCGACCAATTTTCTCTCACTAGAGAAGGCTATAGGCTTTAGAAAATGGAGTAGATATAGAGAATACGTCCAATCGTGATCCGGAAGGAGTTTTTCGACTCAAAATGGATCGTTAGAATTATGTTGAAAGTATCTTTTAATGATCCAAAGTTGTAGAAATTTTGAGACAGAAAAATTTTCAGTTGCGAGAGAAGGCTATAGGCTTTGGAATTTTGATACATACCCATTTTTGCTCGACGGAGTAGGCTATAGCCATCAAATATTTTGAGTACCATAAATCACCATCCGGAAGGTATTTTTCGACTTAAAGGGGACCATTGAAATACTATTTAGAGCAAGATTTAATGATTTAAATTTCTAGAAATTTTGAGCCCGACCAATTTTCTCTCACTAGAGAAGGCTATAGGCTTTAGAAAATGGAGTAGATATAGAGAATACGTCCAATCGTGATCCGGAAGGAGTTTTTCGACTCAAAATGGATCGTTAGAATTATGTTGAAAGCATCTTTTAATGATCCAAAGTTGTAGAAATTTTGAGACAGAAAAATTTTCAGTTGCGAGAGAAGGCTATAGGCTTTGGAATTTTGATACATACCCATTTTTGCTCGACGGAGTAGGCTATAGCCATCAAATATTTTGAGTACCATAAATCACCATCCGGAAGGTATTTTTCGACTTAAAGGGGACCATTGAAATACTATTTAGAGCAAGATTTAATGATTTAAATTTCTAGAAATTTTGAGCCCGACCAATTTTCTCTCACTAGAGAAGGCTATAGGCTTTAGAAAATGGAGTAGATATAGAGAATACGTCCAATCGTGATCCGGAAGGAGTTTTTCGACTCAAAATGGATCGTTAGAATTATGTTGAAAGCATCTTTTAATGATCCAAAGTTGTAGAAATTTTGAGACAGAAAAATTTTCAGTTGCGAGAGAAGGCTATAGGCTTTGGAATTTTGATACATACCCATTTTTGCTCGACGGAGTAGGCTATAGCCATCAAATATTTTGAGTACCATAAATCACCATCCGGAAGGTATTTTTCGACTTAAAGGGGACCATTGAAATACTATTTAGAGCAAGATTTAATGATTTAAATTTCTAGAAATTTTGAGCCCGACCAATTTTCTCTCACTAGAGAAGGCTATAGGCTTTAGAAAATGGAGTAGATATAGAGAATACGTCCAATCGTGATCCGGAAGGAGTTTTTCGACTCAAAATGGATCGTTAGAATTATGTTGAAAGCATCTTTTAATGATCCAAAGTTGTAGAAATTTTGAGACAGAAAAATTTTCAGTTGCGAGAGAAGGCTATAGGCTTTGGAATTTTGATACATACCCATTTTTGCTCGACGGAGTAGGCTATAGCCATCAATATTTTGAGTACCATAAATCACCATCCGGAAGGTATTTTTCGACTTAAAGGGGACCATTGAAATACTATTTAGAGCAAGATTTAATGATTTAAATTTCTAGAAATTTTGAGCCCGACCAATTTTCTCTCACTAGAGAAGGCTATAGGCTTTAGAAAATGGAGTAGATATAGAGAATACGTCCAATCGTGATCCGGAAGGAGTTTTTCGACTCAAAATGGATCGTTAGAATTATGTTGAAAGCATCTTTTAATGATCCAAAGTTGTAGAAATTTTGAGACAGAAAAATTTTCAGTTGCGAGAGAAGGCTATAGGCTTTGGAATTTTGATACATACCCATTTTTGCTCGACGGAGTAGGCTATAGCCATCAAATATTTTGAGTACCATAAATCACCATCCGGAAGGTATTTTTCGACTTAAAGGGGACCATTGAAATACTATTTAGAGCAAGATTTAATGATTTAAATTTCTAGAAATTTTGAGCCCGACCAATTTTCTCTCACTAGAGAAGGCTATAGGCTTTAGAAAATGGAGTAGATATAGAGAATACGTCCAATCGTGATCCGGAAGGAGTTTTTCGACTCAAAATGGATCGTTAGAATTATGTTGAAAGCATCTTTTAATGATCCAAAGTTGTAGAAATTTTGAGACAGAAAAATTTTCAGTTGCGAGAGAAGGCTATAGGCTTTGGAATTTTGATACATACCCATTTTTGCTCGACGGAGTAGGCTATAGCCATCAAATATTTTGAGTACCATAAATCACCATCCGGAAGGTATTTTTCGACTTAAAGGGGACCATTGAAATACTATTTAGAGCAAGATTTAATGATTTAAATTTCTAGAAATTTTGAGCCCGACCAATTTTCTCTCACTAGAGAAGGCTATAGGCTTTAGAAAATGGAGTAGATATAGAGAATACGTCCAATCGTGATCCGGAAGGAGTTTTTCGACTCAAAATGGATCGTTAGAATTATGTTGAAAGTATCTTTTAATGATCCAAAGTTGTAGAAATTTTGAGACAGAAAAATTTTCAGTTGCGAGAGAAGGCTATAGGCTTTGGAATTTTGATACATACCCATTTTTGCTCGACGGAGTAGGCTATAGCCATCAAATATTTTGAGTACCATAAATCACCATCCGGAAGGTATTTTTCGACTTAAAGGGGACCATTGAAATACTATTTAGAGCAAGATTTAATGATTTAAATTTCTAGAAATTTTGAGCCCGACCAATTTTCTCTCACTAGAGAAGGCTATAGGCTTTAGAAAATGGAGTAGATATAGAGAATACGTCCAATCGTGATCCGGAAGGAGTTTTTCGACTCAAAATGGATCGTTAGAATTATGTTGAAAGCATCTTTTAATGATCCAAAGTTGTAGAAATTTTGAGACAGAAAAATTTTCAGTTGCGAGAGAAGGCTATAGGCTTTGGAATTTTGATACATACCCATTTTTGCTCGACGGAGTAGGCTATAGCCATCAAATATTTTGAGTACCATAAATCACCATCCGGAAGGTATTTTTCGACTTAAAGGGGACCATTGAAATACTATTTAGAGCAAGATTTAATGATTTAAATTTCTAGAAATTTTGAGCCCGACCAATTTTCTCTCACTAGAGAAGGCTATAGGCTTTAGAAAATGGAGTAGATATAGAGAATACGTCCAATCGTGATCCGGAAGGAGTTTTTCGACTCAAAATGGATCGTTAGAATTATGTTGAAAGCATCTTTTAATGATCCAAAGTTGTAGAAATTTTGAGACAGAAAAATTTTCAGTTGCGAGAGAAGGCTATAGGCTTTGGAATTTTGATACATACCCATTTTTGCTCGACGGAGTAGGCTATAGCCATCAAATATTTTGAGTACCATAAATCACCATCCGGAAGGTATTTTTCGACTTAAAGGGGACCATTGAAATACTATTTAGAGCAAGATTTAATGATTTAAATTTCTAGAAATTTTGAGCCCGACCAATTTTCTCTCACTAGAGAAGGCTATAGGCTTTAGAAAATGGAGTAGATATAGAGAATACGTCCAATCGTGATCCGGAAGGAGTTTTTCGACTCAAAATGGATCGTTAGAATTATGTTGAAAGTATCTTTTAATGATCCAAAGTTGTAGAAATTTTGAGACAGAAAAATTTTCAGTTGCGAGAGAAGGCTATAGGCTTTGGAATTTTGATACATACCCATTTTTGCTCGACGGAGTAGGCTATAGCCATCAAATATTTTGAGTACCATAAATCACCATCCGGAAGGTATTTTTCGACTTAAAGGGGACCATTGAAATACTATTTAGAGCAAGATTTAATGATTTAAATTTCTAGAAATTTTGAGCCCGACCAATTTTCTCTCACTAGAGAAGGCTATAGGCTTTAGAAAATGGAGTAGATATAGAGAATACGTCCAATCGTGATCCGGAAGGAGTTTTTCGACTCAAAATGGATCGTTAGAATTATGTTGAAAGTATCTTTTAATGATCCAAAGTTGTAGAAATTTTGAGACAGAAAAATTTTCAGTTGCGAGAGAAGGCTATAGGCTTTGGAATTTTGATACATACCCATTTTTGCTCGACGGAGTAGGCTATAGCCATCAAATATTTTGAGTACCATAAATCACCATCCGGAAGGTATTTTTCGACTTAAAGGGGACCATTGAAATACTATTTAGAGCAAGATTTAATGATTTAAATTTCTAGAAATTTTGAGCCCGACCAATTTTCTCTCACTAGAGAAGGCTATAGGCTTTAGAAAATGGAGTAGATATAGAGAATACGTCCAATCGTGATCCGGAAGGAGTTTTTCGACTCAAAATGGATCGTTAGAATTATGTTGAAAGCATCTTTTAATGATCCAAAGTTGTAGAAATTTTGAGACAGAAAAATTTTCAGTTGCGAGAGAAGGCTATAGGCTTTGGAATTTTGATACATACCCATTTTTGCTCGACGGAGTAGGCTATAGCCATCAAATATTTTGAGTACCATAAATCACCATCCGGAAGGTATTTTTCGACTTAAAGGGGACCATTGAAATACTATTTAGAGCAAGATTTAATGATTTAAATTTCTAGAAATTTTGAGCCCGACCAATTTTCTCTCACTAGAGAAGGCTATAGGCTTTAGAAAATGGAGTAGATATAGAGAATACGTCCAATCGTGATCCGGAAGGAGTTTTTCGACACAAAATGGATCGTTAGAATTATGTTGAAAGTATCTTTTAATGATCCAAAGTTGTAGAAATTTTGAGACAGAAAAATTTTCAGTTGCGAGAGAAGGCTATAGGCTTTGGAATTTTGATACATACCCATTTTTGCTCGACGGAGTAGGCTATAGCCATCAAATATTTTGAGTACCATAAATCACCATCCGGAAGGTATTTTTCGACTTAAAGGGGACCATTGAAATACTATTTAGAGCAAGATTTAATGATTTAAATTTCTAGAAATTTTGAGCCCGACCAATTTTCTCTCACTAGAGAAGGCTATAGGCTTTAGAAAATGGAGTAGATATAGAGAATACGTCCAATCGTGATCCGGAAGGAGTTTTTCGACTCAAAATGGATCGTTAGAATTATGTTGAAAGCATCTTTTAATGATCCAAAGTTGTAGAAATTTTGAGACAAAAAAATTTCAGTTGCGAGAGAAGGCTATCGGATTTGGAATTTTGATACATACCCATTTTTGCTCGACGGAGTAGGCTATAGCCATCAAATATTTTGAGTACCATAAATCACCATCCTGAAGGTATTTTTTGACTTAAAGGGGACCATTGAAATGCTATTTAGAGCAAGATTTAATGGTTTAAATTTCTAGAAATTTTGAAGCCGACCAATTTTCTCTCACTATAGAAGGCTATAGGATTTAGAAAATGGAGTAGATATAGAGAATACGTCCAATCGTGATCCGGAAGGAGTTTTTCGACACAAAATGGATCGTTAGAATTATGTTGAAAGCATCTTTTAATGATCCAAAGTTGTAGAAATTTTGAGACAAAAAAAATTTCAGTTGCGAGAGAAGGCTATCGGATTTGGAATTTTGATACATACCCATTTTTGCTCGACGGAGTAGGCTATTGTCACGACCCCACTTATGCCACCAGATCCACGCGGCGTCTGACCACGCGAACCTGGGGTTGGGTTCGTAACATTACTTACTTATCTTGCTTGATTGAGAAATTAAGTTACCCAATTTCTAGTGTAAATTTTTTTTGTCTTCTTTTATAAAATCGTTACCAGAAACTTTGATTGCGGAAATCATAAAACTTTAAAACTCGATTAAAGCATAACTCAAACTTGTTTTTATTTTATAAAATTCTAACTTAAAATGTACTCACTCGAGTACTGAGCTTTCACCTATAAGGAAAGCTCCATACATGCATACATACATACATAACCTAAATCGTGGACCAGACCCGACCTAATGCGGACCGGTACAACACGTGGCAACTAGCGTGCCATACTTATTAAACTAAAACTGAACATGCATACTGTAAACATAATGAAAACACATTTTCATTTAAACGCATTTCGGAAACCCCGTAGTAGTCCATACCCACGTTTCACAATCTGATGCGCCATCTCTCCACAGTTTGTATCATGTGTCGCCGGTAGGTAGCTTACCTACAGCATGAATGTAAGTAATGAGCTAAAAAGCTCAGAAAGCACAACATCCTATCCGCATGCAACTAAATGCACGAAAAACGTGAACCAATTATAATTTATTTTAAAATTAATTATGGTCTTTCTATTGATCTAATCTGATCTTATCTTGCTATTATAACATGTGTGTATGTACTTCGGTATGTAACCATGGAGAGATTGAAGGCGGTCCGTCCAAACCAACTCAAACCATGAAACACAAAGTTTAACATGGATTAGTAGAGGCAGCCCTGCCATATCAAGTCTAACCATGGAACATGCCGTTTTAACTTACCACGGAGGCAAAGTCAGTACAACACAGCATGTCATACTTAACTTATCTCATATCTTACCATCTGACTTATTTTTAGTGGACATGCTTCGTGATGCCCTAAAACCTAACATGAACATAACATGCAACTGCATAACATACTTATACATACTACATAACATGCATACATAATATACATACATGAACATATCACATAACATACATACATGAACATAACATATACTACATGCTTGACATAACATATTACATACTGCATACATAACACATAACATAAACTTACATGGCATACTTACATATAACATACTGCATGCTTAACACATAATCATGAAATCCCATTCATGATTTTTAACACATCATATGCAACAAACATGTATTCATGCTGTAGGCGGAATTGTACTTACCTTCCATCCTACGTTCATGACTGATTGTCCCCTCTAATGCTGTTCCACTCCTGGCACAGCTGCAGGTTCTGCCTGCTTAACAAGAACATGCTCTACTTAAACCTCGTGAAAATGCAAGTAAACAAACCAACATGTTTACATGATTTTGGTTGTATGTCCCTTAAGTGCGAAGCGTCTAATCTGGTTACCAACGGTAACCTGGCGTGCTAAGCCAAAACTAAACCTCTAAGGGTTGCTTATCTTAATATAAGGAACTATCGGATTATATCTGATAACCCTTTATTTTAGCTTAACGGTATCCCTCGGGGTTACTTTGGATAACCCGTGAGGATAAACTAACTCTATACCATTAGTCAACCAAAAGTCAACCAAGGTCAACTTTGGTCAACTGCGGTCAACTATGGTCAACCCCCTATGGTCAACCTCTTGGGTCTCGGACATGACCCGGTAACTCGGGCATAACTCCCGATTACCATGCGTAAGCTAGACGTTAACTAGAAACTTGTTTGGAAAAATCACTTTTCCATACTTAGAAAAACTTAGGGAAATAATCCCAAAATTTCACATTTTGTGTAAAAATCTTTAACTTAGTTCATAAAATCCAAACTCATGAATTTATGCTTTGTAAAATCATTTTAGGTTGAAAACCGTCTTTGGAACAATTTTCCGAGTTAAAATACTCATTTAAGGTTGAAAAACCATTTTTTAACAAAACTTGTAAAACTTGTGGTGCAGGGATTTCGGATTCCCTGAGCACCCTTCATAAAACAATTTTTACTTTAAAATTGGTGCGTAATCTGAAAAAGTTTTCTTCAAAAGTTCTAGCTCTCGAAAAATGCTAAAACTTTCGTGTTTTACAAAACTCCTAATTCGGCCTAGATTCGTACCAGTTTTAAGTTGAAACTGGCTGACCCCTGGGAATGGGTCTGGGGACGTAAAAATGTTTGGCCACGGGTTTTGGCCATTTTGAAGGCCATTGGAGCCTTATTTTGGAAAACGACTCGCGTGTCTCCATAGGAAAAGTTGTTTTGGACAACTTTCATGTTTTACGTTTTCCCAAATTCGGCCTCTAAGGGCCTGTTATTGTTCGTTTACGAAAACTGGGCAGATTTGACCGAACTTGCCAGTTTCGTGCTTACTTGTTTTTACGCGTCCTATTTCGGCGACTAACTCAAACCGATCACACGGTAGTCTAATTGATCAACATGCACGTTAACTAACGTCCCACATGTTTTGGACATGTTATCCCCACGTGGTCATGCAAACCAAACCGGAACTTAACCTAGGTTTGCATTGCATTCTAGGGTTTGTATCAACATGAATTGGCATCAACCAAACCGAACCAAAACTAAATCTATCACCCTAGCATATGAGCCATACTCGGCTGCACCAATAACAGGGACATAACCAACCAATTAAACCAATTAAACCATGCACACAAGCAAGCATAAAACATAGCACAAAACAGAAAATCATATATACTAACTAGCTAACCATACACCCTAATCAAGCCTCACACCCTAGCATAAGCATTAACCGAAAATAATGAGCTTAAGCCCTTACATTCCATTGCTTGAATACACATTAAATTTCCAAATTTAATGCTTAAACCAAAGCTTAGGGTTAGGGTTTTACCTCACCAAATTTTCGGATGTTGGCTCACCCTTGGAGGCCGAACTTCTTGGCTGCCCTTGGCTGCCTTCCTTGCAGCCGAATTCTCCCCACCAATTGGGGCTCCAATTTCAGCCATGCACACACACACAAACATGCCATAAATTTCCATTCAATCTTGTGTGGAAAAAGCTTAGGGTTTGAGGGATTATACCATGACTTACCCATGAGTTTGACTAGGGTTTATGAACCCGAAAATTCCATCTCCTTTGGCTGCCACTGCACACGAATTTTTGGGCTCCAAATTGCACCAAAAATCTTCACCATGCTTGGTGAATTCTTGCAGCCATGGCCGAACCTTCATGCAGCCCAAACCCATGAAAATTTCTCTCCATTTTCTGCACCAAAGCAGCCGAAACCCAGCCACATACACCAAGCACAAAAACCACCTTGGCTCCATGGTTGCTTTCTCCTTTCTCCTTGCTCGGCCACACACCATGGATTGGCCTGAAATTTTTCTCACTTCTTCCTCTCTTCTCCCTCACGGCAGCTGGTCAGAAAATCTGGAAAATTTCCAGATTTTCCATTGCTTGCTCCATGCTCAAAACCGAGCCCCCCATGGTGATTCACACAAATTTTTTTCCAACTTTTGGCTTGGTTTTTCTCTCCCCTTGGCTCCGGATTTTTCTGCAGAGAATTGGCCATGGTTTGGCTGTTTTCTGGAATTTTCCAGCTCCCACAGCCGACTCTCATGGTGGAGTTTAAGAGGATATATACAACTTTTTGAAAATTCAATTTTTGACCCCAAACTTTTTAATTTTGGATTTTTCTTCCCCAAAGTGGGCGGCTGTGGACAGCTCATCTCCAGCTGTGTTTTGCTGATGGAAGGGCTGAGGTCATGGATGATGTCATGGCTTAGCTCACAACTTTTTAAAAATTGCATTTTTGCCCCCCGAAAATGGAAATTCTTGCAAAAATGCCCTCTAGGTGTCCGATTGTCTTATAAATCAATACACACATCCTATTTTATGATATTATCATCTTGGTGACTTCATACGCTCATTTCGTCAAATTTTCAAAATTTACACTTTTGCCCCCAAAAGTGAAAATTTTTGCATTTATGCCCCCAAATGTCATAAATGGCCATAATGCTTGCTTTTCCATCAAATATCATTCTTTTCATGATTTTATGTGATTTTCTCGTACTTGAATCACATATTTTCAAAATTTACGTTTTTGCCCCGAAAGACAAAATCTTTGCATTTTCACCCCCGAAAGTGGCTAATTCTTAATTTCTTATTGCAAAGCAAGTTATTACCTTATTGTGACATCATCTAACGACGTCACGTTGCTTACTTCACATATTTTTCAAAATTTACATTTTTGACCCCAAAAATGAAAATTTTGACATTTTTGCCCTTTGGCCTTGATTGGTCTTCTTGGTTGACTTGTTGACAAAAAAAGTCATTCTGGCCTTAAACTAATGCTAGGGATGCTTGATTTCTAGGGTGTTTCTACTGTCTACTTGGGCTATCCCGCCCATACTGACATATTTTACAGTATTTTCGCATACAGCAGCATTTTTCACTGTCGAGTCAACTGTTGACCACTTTTGGTCAAACTTTGACTTTTTCGGTCAAAGTTGACTTTTTCGGTCAAACTTTGACTTTTTCGGGAATACGTTCCTTTTCGCCCTTTTCGACCAGAAAAGGCGTTTTCTAACCTTAAAAATCTATTCTGAGTCTTATTGAGCCATAAGACTCCGTAAAACGTGTGAAAAACTCTTAACTGAGTTTTTCCGTAAACATCACAACATATGCTCATAATTCCTCTTTTATAAGGAAAATGGCAACATGAAATTCTAGGTATGCTCAAAATAGATCCTTAGAATTATGTTGAAAGCATCTTTTAATGATCCAAAGGTGTAGAAATTGTGAGGCAGAAAAATTTTCTGTTGCGAGAGAAGGCTATAGGCTTTGGAATTTTGATACATACCCATTTTTGCTCGACGGAGTAGGCTATAGCCATCAAATATTTTGAGTACCATAAATAACCATCCGGAACGTATTTTTCGACTTAAAGGGGACCATTGAAATACTATTTAGAGCAAGATTTAATGATTTAAATTTCTAGAAATTTTGAGCCCGACCAATTTTCTCTCACTAGAGAAGGCTATAGGCTTTAGAAAATGGAGTAGATATAGAGAATACGTCCAATCGTGATCCGGAAGGAGCTTTTCGACTCAAAATGTATCGTTAGAATTATGTTGAAAGCATCTTTTAATGATCCAAAGTTGTAGAAATTTTGAGACAGAAAAATTTTCAGTTGCGAGAGAAGGCTATAGGCTTTGGAATTTTGATACATACCCATTTTTGCTCGACGGAGTAGGCTATAGCCATCAAATATTTTGAGTACCATAAATCACCATCCGGAAAGTATTTTTTGACTTAAAGGGGACCATTGAAATACTATTTAGAGCAAGATTTAATGATTTAAATTTCTAGAAATTTTAAGCCCGACCAATTTTCACTCACTAGAGAAGGCTATAGGCTTTAGAAAATGGAGTAGATATAGAGAATACGTCCAGTCGTGATCCGGAAGGAGTTTTTCGACTCAAAATGGATCGTTAGAATTATGTTGAAAGCATCTTTTAATGATCCAAAGTTGTAGAAATTGTGAGACAGAAAAATTTTCTGTTGCAAGAGAAGGCTATAGGCTTTGGAATTTTGATACATACCCATTTTTGCTCGACGGAGTAGGCTATAGCCATCAAATATTTTGAGTACCATAAATCCCCATCCGGAAGGTATTTTTCGACTTAAAGGGACCATTGAAATACTATTTAGAGCAAGATTTAATGATTTAAATTTCTAGAAAATTTGAGCCCGACCAATTTTCTCCCACTAGAGAAGGCTATCGGCTTTAGAAAATGGAGTAGATATAGAGAATACGTCCAATCATGATCCGGAAGGAGTTTTTCGACTCAAAATGGATCGTTAGAATTATGTTGAAAGCATCTTTTAATGATCCAAAGGTGTAGAAATTTTGAGACAGAAAAATTTTCTGTTGCGAGTGAAGGCTATAGGCTTTGGAATTTTGATACATACCCATTTTCGCTCGACGGAGTACGCTATAGCCATCGAATATTTTGAGTACCATAAATCACCATCCAGAAGGTACTTTTCGACTTAAAGGGGACCATTGAAATACTATTTAGAGCAAGATTTAATGATTTAAATTTCTAGATATTTTGAGCCCGACCAATTTTCTCTCACTAGAGAAGGCTATAGGCTTTAGAAAATGGGTAGATATAGAGAATACGTCCAATCGTGATCCGGAAGGAGTTTTTCGACTCAAAATGGATCGTTAGAATTATGTTGACAGCATCTTTTAATGGTCCAAAGTTGTAGAAATTGTGAGACAGAAAAATTTTATGTTGCGAGAGAAGGCTATAGGCTTTGGAATTTTGATACATACCCATTTTTGCTCGACGGAGTAGGTTATGGCCATCAAATATTTTGAGTACCATAAATCACCATCCGGAAGGTATTTTTCGACTTAAAGGGGACCATTGAAAAAGTATTTAGAGCAAGATTCAATGATTTAAATTTCTAGAAATTTTGAGCCCGACCAATTTTCTCTCAATAGAGAAGGCTATAGGCTTTAGAAAATGGAGTAGATATAGAAATACGTCCAATCGTGATCCGGAATGAGTTTTTCGACACAAAATGGATCGTTAGAATTATGTTGAAAGCGTCTTTTAATGATCCAAAGTTGTAGAAATTTTGAGACAAAAAACTTTCTGTTGCGAGAGAAGGCTATAGGCTTTGGAATTTTGATACATACCCATTTTTGCTCGACGGAGTAGGCTATATCCATCAAATATTTTGAGTACCGTAAATCACCATCCGGAAGGTATTTTTCGACTTAAAGGGGACCATTGAAATACTATTTAGAGCAAGATTTAATGATTTAAATTTCTAGAAATTTTGAGCCCGACCAATTTTCTCTCACTAGAGAAGGCTATAGGCTTTAGAAAATGGAGTAGATATAGAGAATACATCCAATCGTGATCCGGAAGGAGTTTTTTGACACAAAATTGATCGTTAGAATTATGTTGAAAGTATCTTTTAATGATCCAAAGTTGTAGAAATTTTGAGACAGAAAAATTTTCAGTTGCCAGAGAAGGCTATAGGCTTTGGAATTTTGATACATACCCATTTTTGCTCTACGGAGTACGCTATAGCCATCGAATATTTTGAGTACCATAAATCACCATCCGGAAGGTATTTTTCGACTTGAAGGGGACCATTGAAATACTATTTAGAGCAAGATTTAATGATTTAAATTTCTAGAAATTTTGAGCCCGACCAATTTTCTCTCACTAGAGAAGGCTATAGCCTTCTCTCGCAACTGAAAATTTTTCTATCTCAAAATTTCTACAACTTTGGATCATTAAAAGATACTTTCAACATAATTCTAACGATCCATTTTGTGTCGAAAAACTCCTTCCGGATCACGATTGGAGGTACCCTCTATATCTACTCCATTTTCTAAAGCCTATAGCCTTCTCCTATGAGAGGAAATTGGTCGGGCTCAAAATTTCTAGAAATTTAAATCATTAAATCTTGCTCTAAATAGTATTTCAATGATCCCCTTTAAGTCGAAAAATACCTTCCGGATGGTGATTTATGTTGGGATCTATAGGTGCCCTAAGGATAGAAAATCTTAGGGATTTTCTGTAAATATGACATTTTGATATTAATAAGAGGAAATTATTCATGTTTAATAAGTTGTGTCCTATTTACTTTCATTTGTTGATTGTATAATTATTTTGAGCAAACATAAAATACTCCTAGGCTGTTGGTAATATATCGAATTACCATATGTATACGGGGTATGCATAGAAGACGTGGTAATTTGATAACAGTCTAAATAAATAGTCCGCAATCAACGGAATAAGATTTGGGGATCTTATTCATGATAAGATTGTAAAGGTTGTCTACTTCCTTGGAGGGATGGTTTGTCTTGACCATCGGATAGGTTCCGAGTAGAAACTTTAATGTATACCAGTATTGAGGTATGACATTGGACTGGACCTAAAGTGTTAATTGATTCGGTTTAATAATTCCGTTTATAAGAATCAATGATACTTTGATTATCATCCTGCATTAATCTTAATCCTGAAATGATTACTTGAGTTCGCATCCATGACTTATGTACTTTGATGCACTAAAGGTGAGACACTGTTAATTCATGGTCAACATACTTGTGTTTTGGGTGCATGACTTATGGATGGAGAAATCAAGATTCATAGATACGGAATCCATAGCTATCTTAATGATAGTAAATGTTATCTACTTAAAGGTATTATTCGGGGATTGAAAGATAGTATAACAAGATCTTGGCCATCGGTTTACTTTGTGTTCTCTGGTGGTTTTCCAATTGTATGGTTTTACAATTGGTGGTTCTTTCAATGGAGAATAATTGAACTTTAAGTTAAAATGATTGAAAAGGTAAAACGGAAAAAGTCCTTAATTCAATCATGGATAACATATGGGGATTAAGCAAGCGATGAATAAATCATGGAAGAAGCACTACGTGAGAGAGCTTTCGTAATACGGTATGTAAACAGGAGTTCAGCTTCAAACTTTTAGTGGAATAGTTTTGAAGTTGATAATTGATGGATAATTAATCTGGGATTAATTTTTCACAATTATAGGAGCCTCTTTACATATTTCCATCGGGTCCCTCTATTAGCTCATATAGTTCCACGAAGCGTCTCGGGATTTGTTCCTAATGAGATCGGTAAATTGTAAATGGAATTTTGTAATGTCTATTAAGACATGGTACTCTCTAACATGCAATCCAGAAAGGATTGGACATGTGAAATTTGTAGACAAATGATTTGTCAACATGTGATTGGTTAATTTGAATTTTGAAAATAAGATTGTATTTGAATTTTGGAAAACAAAATTTTTCTCTCCTAATTAAAAGTGGTGCACGTTTTTTAATTGTATGGAGGGAAGAAAATTTTGTTTCAAAATTATTTAAATATATTCCTAACATTTAATTATTAATTGGTTTAAATAATGGAGATTATTTCATGAATTTTTCTTTCCTAATTAAAGAGGTGCATGGTTTTTGTGAGGAAAGAAAATTTGAAATATTTCATTAATTTAAATTAATTAATATGGATAATGTTTATGGAAAATATTTATTCAAATATGTGAATCCTATTTAAATTCGAAAAGGTTTAAAAGAAGTTTGAATCTAGATAGGACTAGGATCTTTTGACTAGTCTAGATTCTTGATTTAAAATTTAAACCACCAATCAAGATTTCTCTCACTTTGTGGCCGAATTTTAAAGGGGATTTCCTCTTGAAATTTGTTTTTAGGTTCAATGAATCTAGCCCTAAAGTTGTATGATCTTTTGGTTCAAGATTTATCCGGAAAATAATTATTAATTATTTTTCAAGTAGGAGATAAATTTTGAAAAGGATTGTAATACTATATAAAGGCTAGGAGTTCTTGAAAAACCAATTTTTGATAATTTTAAAGAAAAAAAACGTTTTTTTAATAAAAAAAAAAAATTTTTTTTTTTCCACATCAAAAATTCGGCTTTCTTGTGAGAGAGAAAAAGAAAGAAAATTCCATTGAATCAAAACTGCGAGAAAGGTTAAACCGAGTGATTATTTTCATAGGAGGTTAACCGGTTTCTGTTTTGTAGTTTTGAAGAAAGAAGTTGGATCAAATTCTCAACGAGGATCATCGGAATTGAGAAGGAGGGATCTAGACTTCGGAAAGAAATACCGGTCGCTTGGATTCATAGAACGTGTGCCCACACACACTTTGAGACGTGGAACTCGAGAATAGTAGAGAAGACACGTTGGTCAAACGCTCTAGCAATTCCGGAATCCAAGAAATAAGGTACGCTTGATCATGAATTAATTTATTGTTATATGCATCATGAGCTTCTTTTCCGGAAACGGCATAAAATTTTTAAAACTTCCGCTGCGCCGTAACTCCAATACCGGATCCGATTTTTCCAACAACTGGTATCAGAGCCAACTCATGATCATGCATATAATATAAATTATTTGATCAAATAAATTTCTCTCCATGCATTAATGAAATATTTTAGAGAGTTGGCACTCTAGGTTTTATTTTGAGTATGTTAAATATATTATGAATGGATGTATGGATGAATGCTTTATATTATTTTGATAATATATGATGCTTGTTCAATTTTGCCGGTCATGATTCCATAGAGGTTAGAATTTGTATCTAGGTTTTTCAAGTGTAATAGATGCGGTCTATAATCACCGCTAGGTCGTTCTTTCAATTCCTAGAAATTTTGTAAGCCGGAAACGGCATAGGAATTTTTTTGTAAAATTCGGGCTACAATGGATTCAAGGAGATTGAAGATGAACGAAGGTATGGAAATTTTCAAAGGATGTGATTTTTTTTATTTTTGGAAATTTTTTTAATTAAAAAAAAATTTTTTTTGTATTAAAAAAAAAAAATCACAAGAATCTTTTGAAAATTTAATTTCCAATGATATGTGATTTTGATAATTTGGAAATCAAAATTGAAAATTTAAATTTAAATTTAATGGATATTATTATGAATTTTAAAATTTTGTGATTTAAATTTGAAATTTGGAAATTTCAAATTTTAAATTTGGAAATTTCAAATTTAAATTTTAAAATTTAATAAACCGGATTTTTAATTTAAATTTTGATATTTTGTAATTTTGATTAAAATTAAAAATCACATATAATCTTTTTTGAAATTTAAATTTAATTTTAAATTTAAAAAGATGTGACATTGGAGAAGGAAGACACATTGAAGAAGGATACACGGCATGGATCTACAAATGAAGGCCGATATATGTTTCGGTTAATTTTTGTAAATTTTGCAATTTTCTTTTCTCTAGGATGGAATCATGATCCACGGCTATTTACATATTTTGCAAACCATGGATGATGACTTGCTATATGAATATGTAATACTATTTCATGATGTATTGATAACATGCCATATAGACTAGGGAGTGCCACTCAATAAATATTGTTTATGCATAAAAAAACAAAAACCCTAATTTAAAAGATTGAGTGGGAGAAGGTTTTACACACTAAGACCTACGGCCTCCATCGTTGGTCCAATAGTTACGCATGGTAGTGCCTACTACTCGGTTTCGATCCGAGAATTCCCTTCGGATAGGTATCTTACCTAGAGCGCACACTGATTTGGATTTCCGAAAGGATAACAATTTTGGGCATATTTTATGTTTAGATCACCCCTCGGTGGCGGATGTAAAATATGGATTCAAAATTGGAAACGATGGTTACACACTCATACTACTTTATTTATTAACCCTCCCTCGAGGCTCTGTTATGTAAATTAGTGGCCAAATAAACGATAGTTAATATATATTTAATGGAGTTTGTTCCATGGATGAATATGTATTAATCGGAAGGGATCCGTGTTCTTGGCTAGTTATTCTATGACTACCCCTCGGTAGCTTAGAAAGCGGTAGCTAGGAATTGTCGTTGTAAGGTATGTGTTTTAAGGGTTTTACACATGAACATTTAGATTGCATATAGATCTTTTTGTTTCATTACAAAATCATATTTTATAAACTGATAGGATGTTTGCTCATACTTATTACATGTTTTCTTATTATAGATCAAAATGTCAAGCCCTTTATCTGTGATACTTACGCAAAACAAATTAACTGGCGAGAATTTTAATGACTGGAAAAGGAACTTGCTAATCGTCCTAAACTTTGAGAAACACAGTTTTGTCCTAACCCAACCTCGACCACCTACGCCTACGATCGATGCTCCTGATAGGGATTTTGTAGCGCTTGAGCGCTGGGACAATTCCAACCTTAGTGCCATGTGCTATATTCGGGCGAGCATGTCTAACGTGCTCCAGAAACAGCATGAGGAACATCAAACTGCTAGGCAGATCATGGATAACCTGGAGGAAATGTTTGGTGAACAAACTATCCAGGCTAAGACCGATGCTATCAAAGGTCTCATGAACTGCAGGCAGAAGGTTGGAACTCCCATCAAGGAGCACATGATGACAGTCATGGCTTATTTGTCTGAAGCTCAGGCAAATGGGGCTGAGATCGATGCTGCAACTCAACTGGTTATGGTTTTTCAAACCTTATCCAAGGATTTCGATTTGTTTCAGGCATCCTACAACCTTAACCGGAAGGAGATGTCTTTAACGGAATTGATGAAAGAGTTGCAAGCCTTTGAGAACATTTTTAAGGGTTCTGGATCTAAGGCTGAGGCAAATTTGGCTGAACCTAGTTCGTCTGTTCCTAATCCCAAAAGGAAGAAGGAAAAAGGGAAGAACAAGGGGAATAAGCCTGCGGTGAATGCACTGCTTCTAAGAAGTCTACCAAGACTAAGAAGCAAAAGGTGGACCCCAAAAAGGTTAAGTGCTTTCACTGTGGGAAGAAAGGACATTTCAAGAAGGATTGCCGAGATTTCCTGGCTTTGCAAAAGCAGAAAGGTAATTTCAATGTCCTGTATCTTGAGGGTTGTTTAGTGGAAGAATCTAAGGACAATTGGGTTATAGATTCTGGAGCTACTAACCATGTTTGTATTTCTCTACAGGGGTTCAAGGTAACGAGAAGTCTGCATGAGGAGGACTTTACGTTAAGAACCGGCGATGGGACGTTGGTGCGAGCTGAAGCAGTGGGAGAAGTGCATCTTTATTTTGATGAATTTAGGTTTATTGTTTTGAGACATTGTTTTTATGTTCCTAATTTTAAGAGGAACCTAATTTCGGTAGCTTGTTTAATTAAAGATTCTTATTCAGTTTCTTTTAATAATAAAGTTGTTATTAGGAAAAACAATTCTCTTATCTGTAATGGATGGATGCATGGAAATCTTTATTTTATCAAACCTAAGATGCACTCACTGCTTGATACAGAATTGGAAAAGAACTCTAAAAGACATAAGTCTTCTCACTCTAACAAATCATATCTTTGGCATTTACGACTTGGTCACATAAGCCTTAACAGAATTCAAAGGATGGTAAAAGATGAATGCCTCGACTTGTACGAGGTTGAACCTTGGCCACAATGCGAATCCTGTTTGGAGGGCAAGATGACTAAACGGCACTTTGCTGCCAAGGATGGTCGTGCCGAGAAACTTTTAGAACTTGTGCATACAGATGTTTGTGGTCCCATGAACATAGAAGCACGTGGTGGGTATGAGTATTATATCACTTTTATTGATGATTACTCAAGGTATGGATATGTCTATTTAATGACCCGCAAAAGCGAAGCCTTTGACAAGTTCAAAGAGTTTCGGGCTGAAGCGGAGAAACAATTAGGCAAGTCCATTAAGACACTTCGATCGGATCGAGGTGGGGAATACCTATCGGATGAGTTCTTAGGATATTTGATAGAGAATGGGATACAATCCCAGTTGACTGCACCTGGTACTCCTCAACAGAATGGTGTAGCTGAGAGAAGGAATAGGACCCTATTGGATATGGTCCGGTCTATGATGAGTTATTCCACTTTACCTTTATCATTTTGGGGGCACGCCATACAAACTGCATGCTATCTTCTGATAACGTTCCCTCCAAATCGGTTCCTAAAACTCCTTATGAGTTATGGACGAGTAGGAAACCTAATTTGAATCATATTCGAATTTGGGGTTGTCCGGCACACGTCCTGGATAAGGAAGCGAAGAAATTGGAGTCACGATCAGAAGTGTGCTTGTTTGTTGGCTATCCAAAAGGGACAAAAGGTGGTCTGTTCTATAATCCAAAGCAAAATAAAGTCTTTGTTTCAACACATGCAACATTCCTTGAGGAAAGTTACATGGAAGACTTTAAACCTCGTAGCAAAGTAGTGCTTGAGGAGATGACTTCGGGTTTGGATGTTCCTAAAGTCACAGAAAACCCTGCGGAAAAATCACTAAAGAATCAACAACCACAGGAGCTTCGTCGTAGTGGGAGGATTATCAGGGAACCTGAAAGGTACATGTTCAGTGGTGAAGTTTATGAAGCAGAATCCATAGAACATATTGATGATCCGGCTACGTACAAGGAAGCTATGGAGGATGTTGATTCTAGTCTTTGGCAAAAGGCTATGAACGCCGAGATGGAATCTATGGATTCCAACGGAGTCTGGAAACTTGTAGACTTACCCCAAGGCATAAAACCGATTGGGTGTAAGTGGGTATACAAGAGGAAGAGAGGTGTGGATGGGAAAGTGGAAACTTTCAAGGCAAGACTTGTAGCGAAGGGCTATACGCAGAAAGAAGGAATCGACTATGAAGAAACCTTCTCGCCTGTAGCAATGCTTAAGTCAATCCGCATTCTTTTATCCATTGCGGCTGCTCTCGATTATGAGATCTGGCAAATGGATGTCAAGACAGCTTTCTTAAATGGCTCTCTTGAGGAAGATATCTATATGATACAACCAGACGGATTCAAGGCAAAAGGCCAAGAAGACAAAGTATGCAAGTTGCTTAAATCCATTTATGGATTAAAGCAAGCATCTCGTTCTTGGAATATTAGGTTTGATCAAGCGATCAAAACTTATGGATTCAAACAAAACATTGATGAACCATGTGTTTATAAATGTATCAAGAACGAGAAAGTGGTGTTCCTTGTACTCTATGTGGATGATATATTGCTTATTGGAAACGATGTGGCAATACTATCATCTGTCAAAGTTTGGTTAGCCAAACAGTTTGACATGAAGGACTTAGGAGAAGCTAGTTATGTTCTTGGTATTCAACTCTTTAGAGATAGAAAGAACAAAACGATAGCACTCTCCCAAGCTTTATACATTGATAAAGTACTTGAGAGGTTTTCTATGAAGGATTCCAAGAAAGGTGCTCAACCTTTCAGGATTGGAATCAAACTTTCTAAAGATGACTGTCCCAAGACATCGGAAGAAAGGGAGCGTATGAAAAATGTACCTTATGCATCAGCAGTAGGTAGTCTTATGTACGCTATGTTATGCACTAGGCCTGACATTTGTTTTGCGGTTGGTATGGTAAGTCGATATCAGTCGAATCCGGGACCGAACCATTGGGCTGCGGTCAAGCATATACTCAAGTATCTACGGAGAACGAGGGATTATATGCTAGTGTATTCCGGTCAGGACCTTGTTCCTATAGGATATACTGATTCTGATTTTCAATCAGATCAGGATTCAAGGAAATCGACTTCAGGATCTGTCTTCACCCTTGGAGGTGGTGCCGTTGTGTGGAGGAGTGTTAAGCAATCTTGTATTGCTGACTCGACCATGGAAGCCGAGTATGTGGCAGCCAGTGAGGCATCAAAGGAAGCGGTTTGGCTCCGCAGGTTCCTTAGTGACCTTGAGGTCGTTCCTGGTATGGATAAAGCTATGGTGCTCTACTGTGACAACAGTGCAGCAGTAGCTAATACCAAGGATCCTAGGCATCATAAGAGGAGTAAGCACATTGACAGAAAATATCACATTATCAGAGGCTTTGTTGAGAGTGGAAATGTGACGGTTTGCAAAATCGCATCGGAGGACAATCTTGCTGACCCGTTCACGAAGACTTTGGTGGCCAGAAGATTCGAAGAACACGTCGAAGGCATGGGGATGCGTAATATGTCACATTTACTCGCTTAGGGCAAGTGGGAGATTGTTGGGATCTATAGGTGCCCTAAGGATAGAAAATCTTAGGGATTTTCTGTAAATATGACATTTTGATATTAATAAGAGGAAATTATTCATGTTTAATAAGTTGTGTCCTATTTACTTTCATTTGTTGATTGTATAATTATTTTGAGCAAACATAAAATACTCCTAGGCTGTTGGTAATATATCGAATTACCATATGTATACGGGGTATGCATAGAAGACGTGGTAATTTGATAACAGTCTAAATAAATAGTCCGCAATCAACGGAATAAGATTTGGGGATCTTATTCATGATAAGATTGTAAAGGTTGTCTACTTCCTTGGAGGGATGGTTTGTCTTGACCATCGGATAGGTTCCGAGTAGAAACTTTAATGTATACCAGTATTGAGGTATGACATTGGACTGGACCTAAAGTGTTAATTGATTCGGTTTAATAATTCCGTTTATAAGAATCAATGATACTTTGATTATCATCCTGCATTAATCTTAATCCTGAAATGATTACTTGAGTTCGCATCCATGACTTATGTACTTTGATGCACTAAAGGTGAGACACTGTTAATTCATGGTCAACATACTTGTGTTTTGGGTGCATGACTTATGGATGGAGAAATCAAGATTCATAGATACGGAATCCATAGCTATCTTAATGATAGTAAATGTTATCTACTTAAAGGTATTATTCGGGGATTGAAAGATAGTATAACAAGATCTTGGCCATCGGTTTACTTTGTGTTCTCTGGTGGTTTTCCAATTGTATGGTTTTACAATTGGTGGTTCTTTCAATGGAGAATAATTGAACTTTAAGTTAAAATGATTGAAAAGGTAAAACGGAAAAAGTCCTTAATTCAATCATGGATAACATATGGGGATTAAGCAAGCGATGAATAAATCATGGAAGAAGCACTACGTGAGAGAGCTTTCGTAATACGGTATGTAAACAGGAGTTCAGCTTCAAACTTTTAGTGGAATAGTTTTGAAGTTGATAATTGATGGATAATTAATCTGGGATTAATTTTTCACAATTATAGGAGCCTCTTTACATATTTCCATCGGGTCCCTCTATTAGCTCATATAGTTCCACGAAGCGTCTCGGGATTTGTTCCTAATGAGATCGGTAAATTGTAAATGGAATTTTGTAATGTCTATTAAGACATGGTACTCTCTAACATGCAATCCAGAAAGGATTGGACATGTGAAATTTGTAGACAAATGATTTGTCAACATGTGATTGGTTAATTTGAATTTTGAAAATAAGATTGTATTTGAATTTTGGAAAACAAAATTTTTCTCTCCTAATTAAAAGTGGTGCACGTTTTTTAATTGTATGGAGGGAAGAAAATTTTGTTTCAAAATTATTTAAATATATTCCTAACATTTAATTATTAATTGGTTTAAATAATGGAGATTATTTCATGAATTTTTCTTTCCTAATTAAAGAGGTGCATGGTTTTTGTGAGGAAAGAAAATTTGAAATATTTCATTAATTTAAATTAATTAATATGGATAATGTTTATGGAAAATATTTATTCAAATATGTGAATCCTATTTAAATTCGAAAAGGTTTAAAAGAAGTTTGAATCTAGATAGGACTAGGATCTTTTGACTAGTCTAGATTCTTGATTTAAAATTTAAACCACCAATCAAGATTTCTCTCACTTTGTGGCCGAATTTTAAAGGGGATTTCCTCTTGAAATTTGTTTTTAGGTTCAATGAATCTAGCCCTAAAGTTGTATGATCTTTTGGTTCAAGATTTATCCGGAAAATAATTATTAATTATTTTTCAAGTAGGAGATAAATTTTGAAAAGGATTGTAATACTATATAAAGGCTAGGAGTTCTTGAAAAACCAATTTTTGATAATTTTAAAGGGGAAAAACGTTTTTTTTTAATAATTAAAAAAAAAAAATTTTTTTTTCCACATCAAAAATTCGGCTTTCTTGTGAGAGAGAAAAAGAAAGAAAATTCCATTGAATCAAAACTGCGAGAAAGGTTAAACCGAGTGATTATTTTCATAGGAGGTTAACCGGTTTCTGTTTTGTAGTTTTGAAGAAAGAAGTTGGATCAAATTCTCAACGAGGATCATCGGAATTGAGAAGGAGGGATCTAGACTTCGGAAAGAAATACCGGTCGCTTGGATTCATAGAACGTGTGCCCACACACACTTTGAGACGTGGAACTCGAGAATAGTAGAGAAGACACGTTGGTCAAACGCTCTAGCAATTCCGGAATCCAAGAAATAAGGTACGCTTGATCATGAATTAATTTATTGTTATATGCATCATGAGCTTTTTGCTCGACGGAAACGGCATAAAATATTTTAAAAGTACCATAAATCACCATCCGGAAGGTATTTTTCGACTTAAAGGGACCATTGAAATACTATTTAGAGCAAGATTTAATGATTTAAATTTCTAGAAATTTTGAGCCCGACCAATTTTCTCTCACTAGAGAAGGCTATAGGCTTTAGAAAATGGAGTAGATATAGAGAATACGTCCAATCGTGATCCGGAAGGAGTTTTTCGACTCAAAATGGATCGTTAGAATTATGTTGAAAGTATCTTTTAATGATCCAAAGTTGTAGAAATTTTGAGACAGAAAAATTTTCTGTTGCGAGAGAAGGCTATAGGCTTTGGAATTTTGATACATACCCATTTTTGCTCGACGGAGTAGGCTATAGCCATCGAATATTTTGAGTACCATAAATCACCATCCGGAAGGTATTTTTCGACTTAAAGGGACCATTGAAATACTATTTAGAGCAAGATTTAATGATTTAAATTTCTAGAAATTTTGAGCCCGACCAATTTTCTCTCACTAGAGAAGGCTATAGGCTTTAGAAAATGGAGTAGATATAGAGAATACGTCCAATCGTGATCCGGAAGGAGTTTTTCGACTCAAAATGGATCGTTAGAATTATGTTGAAAGCATCTTTTAATGATCCAAAGTTGTAGAAATTTTGAGACAGAAAAATTTTCAGTTGCGAGAGAAGGCTATAGGCTTTGGAATTTTGATACATACCCATTTTTGCTCGACGGAGTAGGCTATAGCCATCAAATATTTTGAGTACCATAAATCACCATCCGGAAGGTATTTTTCGACTTAAAGGGGACCATTGAAATACTATTTAGAGCAAGATTTAATGATTTAAATTTCTAGAAATTTTGAGCCCGACCAATTTTCTCTCACTAGAGAAGGCTATAGGCTTTAGAAAATGGAGTAGATATAGAGAATACGTCCAATCGTGATCCGGAAGGAGTTTTTCGACTCAAAATGGATCGTTAGAATTATGTTGAAAGCATCTTTTAATGATCCAAAGTTGTAGAAATTTTGAGACAGAAAAATTTTCAGTTGCGAGAGAAGGCTATAGGCTTTGGAATTTTGATACATACCCATTTTTGCTCGACGGAGTAGGCTATAGCCATCGAATATTTTGAGTACCATAAATCACCATCCGGAAGGTATTTTTCGACTTAAAGGGGACCATTGAAATACTATTTAGAGCAAGATTTAATGATTTAAATTTCTAGAAATTTTGAGCCCGACCAATTTTCTCTCACTAGAGAAGGCTATAGGCTTTAGAAAATGGAGTAGATATAGAGAATACGTCCAATCGTGATCCGGAAGGAGTTTTTCGACTCAAAATGGATCGTTAGAATTATGTTGAAAGTATCTTTTAATGATCCAAAGTTGTAGAAATTTTGAGACAGAAAAATTTTCAGTTGCGAGAGAAGGCTATAGGCTTTGGAATTTTGATACATACCCATTTTTGCTCGACGGAGTAGGCTATAGCCATCAAATATTTTGAGTACCATAAATCACCATCCGGAAGGTATTTTTCGACTTAAAGGGGACCATTGAAATACTATTTAGAGCAAGATTTAATGATTTAAATTTCTAGAAATTTTGAGCCCGACCAATTTTCTCTCACTAGAGAAGGCTATAGGCTTTAGAAAATGGAGTAGATATAGAGAATACGTCCAATCGTGATCCGGAAGGAGTTTTTCGACTCAAAATGGATCGTTAGAATTATGTTGAAAGTATCTTTTAATGATCCAAAGTTGTAGAAATTTTGAGACAGAAAAATTTTCAGTTGCGAGAGAAGGCTATAGGCTTTGGAATTTTGATACATACCCATTTTTGCTCGACGGAGTAGGCTATAGCCATCGAATATTTTGAGTACCATAAATCACCATCCGGAAGGTATTTTTCGACTTAAAGGGGACCATTGAAATACTATTTAGAGCAAGATTTAATGATTTAAATTTCTAGAAATTTTGAGCCCGACCAATTTTCTCTCACTAGAGAAGGCTATAGGCTTTAGAAAATGGAGTAGATATAGAGAATACGTCCAATCGTGATCCGGAAGGAGTTTTTCGACTCAAAATGGATCGTTAGAATTATGTTGAAAGCATCTTTTAATGATCCAAAGTTGTAGAAATTTTGAGACAGAAAAATTTTCAGTTGCGAGAGAAGGCTATAGGCTTTGGAATTTTGATACATACCCATTTTTGCTCGACGGAGTAGGCTATAGCCATCGAATATTTTGAGTACCATAAATCACCATCCGGAAGGTATTTTTCGACTTAAAGGGGACCATTGAAATACTATTTAGAGCAAGATTTAATGATTTAAATTTCTAGAAATTTTGAGCCCGACCAATTTTCTCTCACTAGAGAAGGCTATAGGCTTTAGAAAATGGAGTAGATATAGAGAATACGTCCAATCGTGATCCGGAAGGAGTTTTTCGACTCAAAATGGATCGTTAGAATTATGTTGAAAGCATCTTTTAATGATCCAAAGTTGTAGAAATTTTGAGACAGAAAAATTTTCTGTTGCGAGAGAAGGCTATAGGCTTTGGAATTTTGATACATACCCATTTTTGCTCGACGGAGTAGGCTATAGCCATCGAATATTTTGAGTACCATAAATCACCATCCGGAAGGTATTTTTCGACTTAAAGGGGACCATTGAAATACTATTTAGAGCAAGATTTAATGATTTAAATTTCTAGAAATTTTGAGCCCGACCAATTTTCTCTCACTAGAGAAGGCTATAGGCTTTAGAAAATGGAGTAGATATAGAGAATACGTCCAATCGTGATCCGGAAGGAGTTTTTCGACTCAAAATGGATCGTTAGAATTATGTTGAAAGTATCTTTTAATGATCCAAAGTTGTAGAAATTTTGAGACAGAAAAATTTTCTGTTGCGAGAGAAGGCTATAGGCTTTGGAATTTTGATACATACCCATTTTTGCTCGACGGAGTAGGCTATAGCCATCGAATATTTTGAGTACCATAAATCACCATCCGGAAGGTATTTTTCGACTTAAAGGGGACCATTGAAATACTATTTAGAGCAAGATTTAATGATTTAAATTTCTAGAAATTTTGAGCCCGACCAATTTTCTCTCACTAGAGAAGGCTATAGGCTTTAGAAAATGGAGTAGATATAGAGAATACGTCCAATCGTGATCCGGAAGGAGTTTTTCGACTCAAAATGGATCGTTAGAATTATGTTGAAAGTATCTTTTAATGATCCAAAGTTGTAGAAATTTTGAGACAGAAAAATTTTCAGTTGCGAGAGAAGGCTATAGGCTTTGGAATTTTGATACATACCCATTTTTGCTCGACGGAGTAGGCTATAGCCATCAAATATTTTGAGTACCATAAATCACCATCCGGAAGGTATTTTTCGACTTAAAGGGGACCATTGAAATACTATTTAGAGCAAGATTTAATGATTTAAATTTCTAGAAATTTTGAGCCCGACCAATTTTCTCTCACTAGAGAAGGCTATAGGCTTTAGAAAATGGAGTAGATATAGAGAATACGTCCAATCGTGATCCGGAAGGAGTTTTTCGACACAAAATGGATCGTTAGAATTATGTTGAAAGTATCTTTTAATGATCCAAAGTTGTAGAAATTTTGAGACAGAAAAATTTTCAGTTGCGAGAGAAGGCTATAGGCTTTGGAATTTTGATACATACCCATTTTTGCTCGACGGAGTAGGCTATAGCCATCGAATATTTTGAGTACCATAAATCACCATCCGGAAGGTATTTTTCGACTTAAAGGGGACCATTGAAATACTATTTAGAGCAAGATTTAATGATTTAAATTTCTAGAAATTTTGAGCCCGACCAATTTTCTCTCACTAGAGAAGGCTATAGGCTTTAGAAAATGGAGTAGATATAGAGAATACGTCCAATCGTGATCCGGAAGGAGTTTTTCGACTCAAAATGGATCGTTAGAATTATGTTGAAAGCATCTTTTAATGATCCAAAGTTGTAGAAATTTTGAGACAGAAAAATTTTCTGTTGCGAGAGAAGGCTATAGGCTTTGGAATTTTGATACATACCCATTTTTGCTCGACGGAGTAGGCTATAGCCATCAAATATTTTGAGTACCATAAATCACCATCCGGAAGGTATTTTTCGACTTAAAGGGGACCATTGAAATACTATTTAGAGCAAGATTTAATGATTTAAATTTCTAGAAATTTTGAGCCCGACCAATTTTCTCTCACTAGAGAAGGCTATAGGCTTTAGAAAATGGAGTAGATATAGAGAATACGTCCAATCGTGATCCGGAAGGAGTTTTTCGACACAAAATGGATCGTTAGAATTATGTTGAAAGTATCTTTTAATGATCCAAAGTTGTAGAAATTTTGAGACAGAAAAATTTTCTGTTGCGAGAGAAGGCTATAGGCTTTGGAATTTTGATACATACCCATTTTTGCTCGACGGAGTAGGCTATAGCCATCGAATATTTTGAGTACCATAAATCACCATCCGGAAGGTATTTTTCGACTTAAAGGGGACCATTGAAATACTATTTAGAGCAAGATTTAATGATTTAAATTTCTAGAAATTTTGAGCCCGACCAATTTTCTCTCACTAGAGAAGGCTATAGGCTTTAGAAAATGGAGTAGATATAGAGAATACGTCCAATCGTGATCCGGAAGGAGTTTTTCGACTCAAAATGGATCGTTAGAATTATGTTGAAAGTATCTTTTAATGATCCAAAGTTGTAGAAATTTTGAGACAGAAAAATTTTCTGTTGCGAGAAAAGGCTATAGGCTTTGGAATTTTGATACATACCCATTTTTGCTCGACGGAGTAGGCTATAGCCATCGAATATTTTGAGTACCATAAATCACCATCCGGAAGGTATTTTTCGACTTAAAGGGGACCATTGAAATACTATTTAGAGCAAGATTTAATGATTTAAATTTCTAGAAATTTTGAGCCCGACCAATTTTCTCTCACTAGAGAAGGCTATAGGCTTTAGAAAATGGAGTAGATATAGAGAATACGTCCAATCGTGATCCGGAAGGAGTTTTTCGACTCAAAATGGATCGTTAGAATTATGTTGAAAGTATCTTTTAATGATCCAAAGTTGTAGAAATTTTGAGACAGAAAAATTTTCTGTTGCGAGAGAAGGCTATAGGCTTTGGAATTTTGATACATACCCATTTTTGCTCGACGGAGTAGGCTATAGCCATCGAATATTTTGAGTACCATAAATCACCATCCGGAAGGTATTTTTCGACTTAAAGGGGACCATTGAAATACTATTTAGAGCAAGATTTAATGATTTAAATTTCTAGAAATTTTGAGCCCGACCAATTTTCTCTCACTAGAGAAGGCTATAGGCTTTAGAAAATGGAGTAGATATAGAGAATACGTCCAATCGTGATCCGGAAGGAGTTTTTCGACTCAAAATGGATCGTTAGAATTATGTTGAAAGTATCTTTTAATGATCCAAAGTTGTAGAAATTTTGAGACAGAAAAATTTTCAGTTGCGAGAGAAGGCTATAGGCTTTGGAATTTTGATACATACCCATTTTTGCTCGACGGAGTAGGCTATAGCCATCGAATATTTTGAGTACCATAAATCACCATCCGGAAGGTATTTTTCGACTTAAAGGGGACCATTGAAATACTATTTAGAGCAAGATTTAATGATTTAAATTTCTAGAAATTTTGAGCCCGACCAATTTTCTCTCACTAGAGAAGGCTATAGGCTTTAGAAAATGGAGTAGATATAGAGAATACGTCCAATCGTGATCCGGAAGGAGTTTTTCGACTCAAAATGGATCGTTAGAATTATGTTGAAAGTATCTTTTAATGATCCAAAGTTGTAGAAATTTTGAGACAGAAAAATTTTCTGTTGCGAGAGAAGGCTATAGGCTTTGGAATTTTGATACATACCCATTTTTGCTCGACGGAGTAGGCTATAGCCATCGAATATTTTGAGTACCATAAATCACCATCCGGAAGGTATTTTTCGACTTAAAGGGGACCATTGAAATACTATTTAGAGCAAGATTTAATGATTTAAATTTCTAGAAATTTTGAGCCCGACCAATTTTCTCTCACTAGAGAAGGCTATAGGCTTTAGAAAATGGAGTAGATATAGAGAATACGTCCAATCGTGATCCGGAAGGAGTTTTTCGACTCAAAATGGATCGTTAGAATTATGTTGAAAGTATCTTTTAATGATCCAAAGTTGTAGAAATTTTGAGACAGAAAAATTTTCTGTTGCGAGAGAAGGCTATAGGCTTTGGAATTTTGATACATACCCATTTTTGCTCGACGGAGTAGGCTATAGCCATCAAATATTTTGAGTACCATAAATCACCATCCGGAAGGTATTTTTCGACTTAAAGGGGACCATTGAAATACTATTTAGAGCAAGATTTAATGATTTAAATTTCTAGAAATTTTGAGCCCGACCAATTTTCTCTCACTAGAGAAGGCTATAGGCTTTAGAAAATGGAGTAGATATAGAGAATACGTCCAATCGTGATCCGGAAGGAGTTTTTCGACTCAAAATGGATCGTTAGAATTATGTTGAAAGTATCTTTTAATGATCCAAAGTTGTAGAAATTTTGAGACAGAAAAATTTTCAGTTGCGAGAGAAGGCTATAGGCTTTGGAATTTTGATACATACCCATTTTTGCTCGACGGAGTAGGCTATAGCCATCAAATATTTTGAGTACCATAAATCACCATCCGGAAGGTATTTTTCGACTTAAAGGGGACCATTGAAATACTATTTAGAGCAAGATTTAATGATTTAAATTTCTAGAAATTTTGAGCCCGACCAATTTTCTCTCACTAGAGAAGGCTATAGGCTTTAGAAAATGGAGTAGATATAGAGAATACGTCCAATCGTGATCCGGAAGGAGTTTTTCGACTCAAAATGGATCGTTAGAATTATGTTGAAAGTATCTTTTAATGATCCAAAGTTGTAGAAATTTTGAGACAGAAAAATTTTCTGTTGCGAGAGAAGGCTATAGGCTTTGGAATTTTGATACATACCCATTTTTGCTCGACGGAGTAGGCTATAGCCATCGAATATTTTGAGTACCATAAATCACCATCCGGAAGGTATTTTTCGACTTAAAGGGGACCATTGAAATACTATTTAGAGCAAGATTTAATGATTTAAATTTCTAGAAATTTTGAGCCCGACCAATTTTCTCTCACTAGAGAAGGCTATAGGCTTTAGAAAATGGAGTAGATATTGAGAATACTCCAATCGTGATCCGGAAGGAGTTTTTCGACACAAAATGGATCGTTAGAATTCTTGTTGAAAGTATCTTTTAATGATCCAAAGTTGTAGAAATTTTGAGACAGAAAAATTTTCTGTTGCGAGAGAAGGCTATAGGCTTTGGAATTTTGATACATACCCATTTTTGCTCGACGGAGTAGGCTATAGCCATCGAATATTTTGAGTACCATAAATCACCATCCGGAAGGTATTTTTCGACTTAAAGGGGACCATTGAATACTATTTAGAGCAAGATTTAATGATTTAAATTTCTAGAAATTTTGAGCCCGACCAATTTTCTCTCACTAGAGAAGGCTATAGGCTTTAGAAAATGGAGTAGATATTGAGAATACCTCCAATCGTGATCCGGAAGGAGTTTTTCGACAAAATGGATCGTTAGAATTCTGTTGAAAGTATCTTTTAATGATCCAAAGTTGTAGAAATTTTGAGACAGAAAAATTTTCTGTTGCAGAGAAGGCTATAGGCTTTGGAATTTTGATACATACCCATTTTTGCTCGACGGAGTAGGCTATAGCCATCGAATATTTTGAGTACCATAAATCACCATCCGGAAGGTATTTTTCGACTTAAAGGGGACCATTGAAATACTATTTAGAGCAAGATTTAATGATTTAAATTTCTAGAAATTTTGAGCCCGACCAATTTTCTCTCACTAGAGAAGGCTATAGGCTTTAGAAAATGGAGTAGATATTGAGAATACCTCCAATCGTGATCCGGAAGGAGTTTTTCGACAAAATGGATCGTTAGAATTCTGTTGAAAGTATCTTTTAATGATCCAAAGTTGTAGAAATTTTGAGACAGAAAAATTTTCTGTTGCGAGAGAAGGCTATAGGCTTTGGAATTTTGATACATACCCATTTTTGCTCGACGGAGTAGGCTATAGCCTTCGAATATTTTGAGTACCATAAATCACCATCCGGAAGGTATTTTTCGACTTAAAGGGGACCATTGGAATACTATTTAGAGCAAGATTTAATGATTTAAATTTCTAGAAATTTTGAGCCCGACCAATTTTCTCTCACTAGAGAAGGCTATAGGCTTTAGAAAAATGGAGTAGATATTGAGAATACCTTCAATCGTAATCCGGATGGAGTTTTTCGACAGGAAATGGATCGTTAGAATTCTTTTAAAAGTATCTTTTAATGATCCAAAGTTGTAGAAATTTTGAGACAGATAAATTTTCTGTTGGCAGAGAAGGCTATAGGCTTTGGAATTTTGATACATACAAATTTTTGCTCGACGGAGTAGGCTATAGCCTTCGAATATTTTGAGTACCATAAATCACCATCCGGAAGGTATTTTTCGACCTAAAGGGACCGTTGGAATACTATTTAGAGCAAGATTTAATGATTTAAATTTCTAGAAATTTTGAGCCCGACCAATTTTCTCTCACTAGAGAAGGCTATAGGCTTTAGAAAATGGAGTAGATATTGAGAATACCTCAATCGTAATCCGGATGGAGTTTTTCGACAGGAAATGGATCATTAGAATTCTTTTAAAAGTATCTTTTAATGATCCAAAGTTGTAGAAATTTTGAGAGAGATAAATTTTCTGTTGGCAGAGAAGGCTATAGGCTTTGGAATTTTGATACATACAAATTTTTGCTCGACGGAGTAGGCTATAGCCTTCGAATATTTTGAGTACCTTAAATCACCATCCGAAGGTATTTTTCGACCTAAAGGGGACCGTTGGAATACATTTAGAGCAAGATTTAATGATTTAAATTTCTAAAAATTTTGAGCCCGACCAATTTTCTCTCACTAGAGAAGGCTATAGGCTTTAGAAAATGGAGTAGATATTGAGAATACCTTCAATCGTAATCCGGATGGAGTTTTTGACAGGAAATGGATCATTAGAATTCTTTTAAAAGTATCTTTTAATGATCCAAAGTTGTAGAAATTTTGAGACAGATAAATTTTCTGTTGGCAGAGAAGGCTATAGGCTTTGGAATTTTGATACATACAAATTTTTGCTCGACGGAGTAGGCTATAGCCTTCGAATATTTTGAGTACCTTAAATCACCATCCGAAAGGTATTTTTCGACCTAAAGGGGACCGTTGGAATACTATTTACAGCAAGATTTAATGATTTAAATTTCTAAAAGTTTTGAGCCCGACCAATTTTCTCTCACTAGAGAAGGCTATAGGCTTTAGAAAATGGAGTAGATATTGAGAATACCTTCAATCGTAATCCGGATGGAGTTTTTCGACAGGAAATGGATCATTAGAATTCTTTTAAAAGTATCTTTTAATGATCCAAAGTTGTAGAAATTTTGAGACAGATAAATTTTCTGTTGGCAGAGAAGGCTATAGGCTTTGGAATTTTGATACATACCAAATTTTTGCTCGACGGAGTAGGCTATAGCCTTCGAATATTTTGAGTACCTTAAATCACCATCCGAAGGTATTTTTCGACCTAAAGGGGACCGTTGGAATACTATTTAGAGCAAGATTTAATGATTTAAATTTCTAAAATTTTGAGCCCGACCAATTTTCTCTCACTAGAGAAGGCTATAGGCTTTAGAAAATGGAGTAGATATTGAGAATACCTTCAATCGTAATCCGGATGGAGTTTTTCGACAGGAAATGGATCATTAGAATTCTTTTAAAAGTATCTTTTAATGATCCAAAGTTGTAGAAATTTTGAGACAGATAAATTTTCTGTTGGCAGAGAAGGCTATAGGCTTTGGAATTTTGATACATACAAATTTTTGCTCGACGGAGTAGGCTATAGCCTTCGAATATTTTGAGTACCTTAAATCACCATCCGAAGGTATTTTTCGACCTAAAGGGGACCGTTGGAATACTATTTAGAGCAAGATTTAATGATTTAAATTTCTAAAAATTTTGAGCCCGACCAATTTTCTCTCACTAGAGAAGGCTATAGGCTTTAGAAAATGGAGTAGATATTGAGAATACCTTCAATCGTAATCCGGATGGAGTTTTTCGACAGGAAATGGATCATTAGAATTCTTTTAAAAGTATCTTTTAATGATCCAAAGTTGTAGAAATTTTGAGACAGATAAATTTTCTGTTGCAGAGAAGGCTATAGGCTTTGGAATTTTGATACATACAAATTTTTGCTCGACGGAGTAGGCTATAGCCTTCGAATATTTTGAGTACCTTAAATCACCATCCGAAGGTATTTTTCGACCTAAAGGGGACCGTTGGAATACATTTAGAGCAAGATTTAATGGTTTAAATTTCTAAAAGTTTTGAGCCCGACCAATTTTCTCTCACTAGAGAAGGCTATAGGCTTTAGAAAATGGAGTAGATATTGAGAATACCTTCAATCGTAATCCGGATGGAGTTTTTCGACAGGAAATGGATCATTAGAATTCTTTTAAAAGTATCTTTTAATGATCCAAAGTTGTAGAAATTTTGAGACAGATAAATTTTCTGTTGGCAGAGAAGGCTATAGGCTTTGGAATTTTGATACATACAAATTTTTGCTCGACGGAGTAGGCTATAGCCTTCGAATATTTTGAGTACCTTAAATCACCATCCGAAAGGTATTTTTCGACCTAAAGGGGACCGTTGGAATACTATTTAGAGCAAGATTTAATGATTTAAATTTCTAAAAATTTTGAGCCCGACCAATTTTCTCTCACTAGAGAAGGCTATAGGCTTTAGAAAATGGAGTAGATATTGAGAATACCTTCAATCGTAATCCGGATGGAGTTTTTCGACAGGAAATGGATCATTAGAATTCTTTTAAAAGTATCTTTTAATGATCCAAAGTTGTAGAAATTTTGAGACAGATAAATTTTCTGTTGGCAGAGAAGGCTATAGGCTTTGGAATTTTGATACATACAAATTTTTGCTCGACGGAGTAGGCTATAGCCTTCGAATATTTTGAGTACCTTAAATCACCATCCGAAGGTATTTTTCGACCTAAAGGGGACCGTTGGAATACTATTTAGAGCAAGATTTAATGATTTAAATTTCTAAAATTTTGAGCCCGACCAATTTTCTCTCACTAGAGAAGGCTATAGGCTTTAGAAAATGGAGTAGATATTGAGAATACCTTCAATCGTAATCCGGATGGAGTTTTTCGACAGGAAATGGATCATTAGAATTCTTTTAAAAGTATCTTTTAATGATCCAAAGTTGTAGAAATTTTGAGACAGATAAATTTTCTGTTGCAGAGAAGGCTATAGGCTTTGGAATTTTGATACATACAAATTTTTGCTCGACGGAGTAGGCTATAGCCTTCGAATATTTTGAGTACCTTAAATCACCATCCGAAGGTATTTTTCGACCTAAAGGGGACCGTTGGAATACTATTTAGAGCAAGATTTAATGATTTAAATTTCTAAAATTTTGAGCCCGACCAATTTTCTCTCACTAGAGAAGGCTATAGGCTTTAGAAAATGGAGTAGATATTGAGAATACCTTCAATCGTAATCCGGATGGAGTTTTTCGACAGGAAATGGATCATTAGAATTCTTTTAAAAGTATCTTTTAATGATCCAAAGTTGTAGAAATTTTGAGACAGATAAATTTTCTGTTGCAGAGAAGGCTATAGGCTTTGGAATTTTGATACATACAAATTTTTGCTCGACGGAGTAGGCTATAGCCTTCGAATATTTTGAGTACCTTAAATCACCATCCGAAGGTATTTTTCGACCTAAAGGGGACCGTTGGAATACATTTAGAGCAAGATTTAATGATTTAAATTTCTAAAAATTTTGAGCCCGACCAATTTTCTCTCACTAGAGAAGGCTATAGGCTTTAGAAAATGGAGTAGATATTGAGAATACCTTCAATCGTAATCCGGATGGAGTTTTTCGACAGGAAATGGATCATTAGAATTCTTTTAAAAGTATCTTTTAATGATCCAAAGTTGTAGAAATTTTGAGACAGATAAATTTTCTGTTGGCAGAGAAGGCTATAGGCTTTGGAATTTTGATACATACAAATTTTTGCTCGACGGAGTAGGCTATAGCCTTCGAATATTTTGAGTACCTTAAATCACCATCCGAAGGTATTTTTCGACCTAAAGGGGACCGTTGGAATACTATTTAGAGCAAGATTTAATGGATTTAAATTTCTAAAAATTTTGAGCCCGACCAATTTTCTCTCACTAGAGAAGGCTATAGGCTTTAGAAAATGGAGTAGATATTGAGAATACCTTCAATCGTAATCCGGATGGAGTTTTTCGACAGGAAATGGATCATTAGAATTCTTTTAAAAGTATCTTTTAATGATCCAAAGTTGTAGAAATTTTGAGACAGATAAATTTTCTGTTGGCAGAGAAGGCTATAGGCTTTGGAATTTTGATACATACAAATTTTTGCTCGACGGAGTAGGCTATAGCCTTCGAATATTTTGAGTACCTTAAATCACCATCCGAAGGTATTTTTCGACCTAAAGGGGACCGTTGGAATACTATTTAGAGCAAGATTTAATGGTTTAAATTTCTAAAATTTTGAGCCCGACCAATTTTCTCTCACTAGAGAAGGCTATAGGCTTTAGAAAATGGAGTAGATATTGAGAATACCTTCAATCGTAATCCGGATGGAGTTTTTCGACAGGAAATGGATCATTAGAATTCTTTTAAAAGTATCTTTTAATGATCCAAAGTTGTAGAAATTTTGAGACAGATAAATTTTCTGTTGGCAGAGAAGGCTATAGGCTTTGGAATTTTGATACATACAAATTTTTGCTCGACGGAGTAGGCTATAGCCTTCGAATATTTTGAGTACCTTAAATCACCATCCGAAGGTATTTTTCGACCTAAAGGGGACCGTTGGAATACTATTTAGAGCAAGATTTAATGATTTAAATTTCTAAAAGTTTTGAGCCCGACCAATTTTCTCTCACTACAGAAGGCTATAGGCTTTAGAAAATGGAGTAGATATTGAGAATACCTTCAATCGTAATCCGGATGGAGTTTTTCGACAGGAAATGGATCATTAGAATTCTTTTAAAAGTATATTTTAATGATCCAAAGTTGTAGAAATTTTGAGACAGATAAATTTTCTGTTGGCAGAGAAGGCTATAGGCTTTGGAATTTTGATACATACAAATTTTTGCTCGACGGAGTAGGCTATAGCCTTCGAATATTTTGAGTACCTTAAATCACCATCCGAAAGGTATTTTTCGACCTAAAGGGGACCGTTGGAATACTATTTACAGCAAGATTTAATGATTTAAATTTCTAAAATTTTGAGCCCGACCAATTTTCTCTCACTAGAGAAGGCTATAGGCTTTAGAAAATGGAGTAGATATTGAGAATACCTTCAATCGTAATCCGGATGGAGTTTTTCGACAGGAAATGGATCATTAGAATTCTTTTAAAAGTATCTTTTAATGATCCAAAGTTGTAGAAATTTTGAGACAGATAAATTTTCTGTTGGCAGAGAAGGCTATAGGCTTTGGAATTTTGATACATACAAATTTTTGCTCGACGGAGTAGGCTATAGCCTTCGAATATTTTGAGTACCTTAAATCACCATCCGAAGGTATTTTTCGACCTAAAGGGGACCGTTGGAATACTATTTAGAGCAAGATTTAATGGATTTAAATTTCTAAAATTTTGAGCCCGACCAATTTTCTCTCACTACAGAAGGCTATAGGCTTTAGAAAATGGAGTAGATATTGAGAATACCTTCAATCGTAATCCGGATGGAGTTTTTCGACAGGAAATGGATCATTAGAATTCTTTTAAAAGTATCTTTTAATGATCCAAAGTTGTAGAAATTTTGAGACAGATAAATTTTCTGTTGGCAGAGAAGGCTATAGGCTTTGGAATTTTGATACATACAAATTTTTGCTCGACGGAGTAGGCTATAGCCTTCGAATATTTTGAGTACCTTAAATCACCATCCGGAAGGTATTTTTCGACCTAAAGGGGACCGTTGGAATACTATTTAGAGCAAGATTTAATGATTTAAATTTCTAAAAATTTTGAGCCCGACCAATTTTCTCTCACTACAGAAGGCTATAGGCTTTAGAAAATGGAGTAGATATTGAGAATACCTTCAATCGTAATCCGGATGGAGTTTTTCGACAGGAAATGGATCATTAGAATTCTTTTAAAAGTATCTTTTAATGATCCAAAGTTGTAGAAATTTTGAGACAGATAAATTTTCTGTTGGCAGAGAAGGCTATAGGCTTTGGAATTTTGATACATACAAATTTTTGCTCGACGGAGTAGGCTATAGCCTTCGAATATTTTGAGTACCTTAAATCACCATCCGAAGGTATTTTTCGACCTAAAGGGGACCGTTGGAATACTATTTAGAGCAAGATTTAATGATTTAAATTTCTAAAATTTTGAGCCCGACCAATTTTCTCTCACTACAGAAGGCTATAGGCTTTAGAAAATGGAGTAGATATTGAGAATACCTTCAATCGTAATCCGGATGGAGTTTTTCGACAGGAAATGGATCATTAGAATTCTTTTAAAAGTATCTTTTAATGATCCAAAGTTGTAGAAATTTTGAGACAGATAAATTTTCTGTTGGCAGAGAAGGCTATAGGCTTTGGAATTTTGATACATACAAATTTTTGCTCGACGGAGTAGGCTATAGCCTTCGAATATTTTGAGTACCTTAAATCACCATCCGAAGGTATTTTTCGACCTAAAGGGGACCGTTGGAATACATTTAGAGCAAGATTTAATGATTTAAATTTCTAAAATTTTGAGCCCGACCAATTTTCTCTCACTACAGAAGGCTATAGGCTTTAGAAAATGGAGTAGATATTGAGAATACCTTCAATCGTAATCCGGATGGAGTTTTTCGACAGGAAATGGATCATTAGAATTCTTTTAAAAGTATCTTTTAATGATCCAAAGTTGTAGAAATTTTGAGACAGATAAATTTTCTGTTGGCAGAGAAGGCTATAGGCTTTGGAATTTTGATACATACAAATTTTTGCTCGACGGAGTAGGCTATAGCCTTCGAATATTTTGAGTACCTTAAATCACCATCCGAAGGTATTTTTCGACCTAAAGGGGACCGTTGGAATACTATTTAGAGCAAGATTTAATGATTTAAATTTCTAAAATTTTGAGCCCGACCAATTTTCTCTCACTAGAGAAGGCTATAGGCTTTAGAAAATGGAGTAGATATTGAGAATACCTTCAATCGTAATCCGGATGGAGTTTTTCGACAGGAAATGGATCATTAGAATTCTTTTAAAAGTATCTTTTAATGATCCAAAGTTGTAGAAATTTTGAGACAGATAAATTTTCTGTTGGCAGAGAAGGCTATAGGCTTTGGAATTTTGATACATACAAATTTTTGCTCGACGGAGTAGGCTATAGCCTTCGAATATTTTGAGTACCTTAAATCACCATCCGAAGGTATTTTTCGACCTAAAGGGGACCGTTGGAATACTATTTAGAGCAAGATTTAATGATTTAAATTTCTAAAATTTTGAGCCCGACCAATTTTCTCTCACTAGAGAAGGCTATAGGCTTTAGAAAATGGAGTAGATATTGAGAATACCTTCAATCGTAATCCGGATGGAGTTTTTCGACAGGAAATGGATCATTAGAATTCTTTTAAAAGTATCTTTTAATGATCCAAAGTTGTAGAAATTTTGAGACAGATAAATTTTCTGTTGGCAGAGAAGGCTATAGGCTTTGGAATTTTGATACATACAAATTTTTGCTCGACGGAGTAGGCTATAGCCTTCGAATATTTTGAGTACCTTAAATCACCATCCGAAGGTATTTTTCGACCTAAAGGGGACCGTTGGAATACTATTTAGAGCAAGATTTAATGATTTAAATTTCTAAAAATTTTGAGCCCGACCAATTTTCTCTCACTAGAGAAGGCTATAGGCTTTAGAAAATGGAGTAGATATTGAGAATACCTTCAATCGTAATCCGGATGGAGTTTTTCGACAGGAAATGGATCATTAGAATTCTTTTAAAAGTATCTTTTAATGATCCAAAGTTGTAGAAATTTTGAGACAGATAAATTTTCTGTTGGCAGAGAAGGCTATAGGCTTTGGAATTTTGATACATACAAATTTTTGCTCGACGGAGTAGGCTATAGCCTTCGAATATTTTGAGTACCTTAAATCACCATCCGAAGGTATTTTTCGACCTAAAGGGGACCGTTGAATACTATTTAGAGCAAGATTTAATGATTTAAATTTCTAAAATTTTGAGCCCGACCAATTTTCTCTCACTAGAGAAGGCTATAGGCTTTAGAAAATGGAGTAGATATTGAGAATACCTTCAATCGTAATCCGGATGGAGTTTTTCGACAGGAAATGGATCATTAGAATTCTTTTAAAAGTATCTTTTAATGATCCAAAGTTGTAGAAATTTTGAGACAGATAAATTTTCTGTTGGCAGAGAAGGCTATAGGCTTTGGAATTTTGATACATACAAATTTTTGCTCGACGGAGTAGGCTATAGCCTTCGAATATTTTGAGTACCTTAAATCACCATCCGGAAGGTATTTTTCGACCTAAAGGGGACCGTTGGAATACTATTTAGAGCAAGATTTAATGATTTAAATTTCTAAAAATTTTGAGCCCGACCAATTTTCTCTCACTAGAGAAGGCTATAGGCTTTAGAAAATGGAGTAGATATTGAGAATACCTTCAATCGTAATCCGGATGGAGTTTTTCGACAGGAAATGGATCATTAGAATTCTTTTAAAAGTATCTTTTAATGATCCAAAGTTGTAGAAATTTTGAGACAGATAAATTTTCTGTTGGCAGAGAAGGCTATAGGCTTTGGAATTTTGATACATACAAATTTTTGCTCGACGGAGTAGGCTATAGCCTTCGAATATTTTGAGTACCTTAAATCACCATCCGACAGGTATTTTTCGACCTAAAGGGGACCGTTGGAATACTATTTAGAGCAAGATTTAATGATTTAAATTTCTAAAAATTTTGAGCCCGACCAATTTTCTCTCACTACAGAAGGCTATAGGCTTTAGAAAATGGAGTAGATATTGAGAATACCTTCAATCGTAATCCGGATGGAGTTTTTCGACAGGAAATGGATCATTAGAATTCTTTTAAAAGTATCTTTTAATGATCCAAAGTTGTAGAAATTTTGAGACAGATAAATTTTCTGTTGGCAGAGAAGGCTATAGGCTTTGGAATTTTGATACATACAAATTTTTGCTCGACGGAGTAGGCTATAGCCTTCGAATATTTTGAGTACCTTAAATCACCATCCGAAGGTATTTTTCGACCTAAAGGGGACCGTTGGAATACTATTTAGAGCAAGATTTAATGATTTAAATTTCTAAAATTTTGAGCCCGACCAATTTTCTCTCACTAGAGAAGGCTATAGGCTTTAGAAAATGGAGTAGATATTGAGAATACCTTCAATCGTAATCCGGATGGAGTTTTTCGACAGGAAATGGATCATTAGAATTCTTTTAAAAGTATCTTTTAATGATCCAAAGTTGTAGAAATTTTGAGACAGATAAATTTTCTGTTGCAGAGAAGGCTATAGGCTTTGGAATTTTGATACATACAAATTTTTGCTCGACGGAGTAGGCTATAGCCTTCGAATATTTTGAGTACCTTAAATCACCATCCGAAGGTATTTTTCGACCTAAAGGGGACCGTTGGAATACTATTTAGAGCAAGATTTAATGATTTAAATTTCTAAAAATTTTGAGCCCGACCAATTTTCTCTCACTAGAGAAGGCTATAGGCTTTAGAAAAAGGAGTAGATATTGAGAATACCTTCAATCGTAATCCGGATGGAGTTTTTCGACAGGAAATGGATCATTAGAATTCTTTTAAAAGTATCTTTTAATGATCCAAAGTTGTAGAAATTTTGAGACAGATAAATTTTCTGTTGGCAGAGAAGGCTATAGGCTTTGGAATTTTGATACATACAAATTTTTGCTCGACGGAGTAGGCTATAGCCTTCGAATATTTTGAGTACCTTAAATCACCATCCGGAAAGGTATTTTTCGACCTAAAGGGGACCGTTGGAATACATTTAGAGCAAGATTTAATGTTTAAATTTCTAAAATTTTGAGCCCGACCAATTTTCTCTCACTACAGAAGGCTATAGGCTTTAGAAAATGGAGTAGATATTGAGAATACCTTCAATCGTAATCCGGATGGAGTTTTTCGACAGGAAATGGATCATTAGAATTCTTTTAAAAGTATCTTTTAATGATCCAAAGTTGTAGAAATTTTGAGAGAGATAAATTTTCTGTTGGCAGAGAAGGCTATAGGCTTTGGAATTTTGATACATACAAATTTTTGCTCGACGGAGTAGGCTATAGCCTTCGAATATTTTGAGTACCTTAAATCACCATCCGACAGGTATTTTTCGACCTAAAGGGGACCGTTGGAATACAATTTAGAGCAAGATTTAATGATTTAAATTTCTAAAATTTTGAGCCCGACCAATTTTCTCTCACTAGAGAAGGCTATAGGCTTTCGAAAATGGAGTAGATATTGAGAATACCTCCAATCGTAATCCGGATGGAGTTTTTCGACAGGAAATGGATCATTAGAATTCTTTTAAAAGTATATTTTAATGATCCAAAGTTCGGTAGAAATGTTTTTGAGACAGATAAATTTTTGTTGCCAGAGAAGGCTATATTTGGTAGCGGAAAGTCAGTCGCAAAAAGTATTTGTTGCCAAATTTTTGGTAGCAAAAACTTTTTGTTACCAAAATTGATTTCGGTAACAAAATGTATTTGGTAGCGAAAAATGTGATATTCAGTTACCAAAAAATTTCGGTAACAAAAGATATTTGGTAACAAAATGTCTATAATTTCAGGTACCAAAATTTTGGTAACAAAATGTATTTTGGTAGCCAAAAGTAGGAGATTCAGTTACCTAATTTTTGGTAACAAAAGGTATTTGGTAGCAAAAAATATATGATTTAGTTACCAAATTTTCGGTAGCAAAATTTATTTGGTAGCGAATTGTACAAGATTCTGTTACCAAATATTTGGTAACAGAATACATGAGATTTAGTTACCGAATATTTTGGTAGCAAATGAATTTGGTAGCGAAAAACCTGTGATTTAGAAACCAAAATTTTGGTAACATAATGTATTTTTGGTAGCAAAATATACAAGATTTAGGTACCAAAATTTGGGTACCAAAAGGTATTTGGTAGCAAATTCTTGTGTTTAGCATCCAACTATTTGGTAGCAAAAAGGGCAAAAAATTTCTAAATTTTTGGTGCCGAATTTTGTGGCCACCAAAATATAAACAAATTTATGTACCTGTAATTTTCCCCAAAATATATGTATGAAATTCAAATTTAATAGACAAAATATCAAATATTAATTAAAACAAAATACCAAATCTCTCTAAATATCTTGATACATATTAGAATCCAAACAAAATACTAAAATAGTAATACTTAAGCAAATTCATCAATTACGGCTTACTAAATATTGTACTAGTAAACACTTAATCTTGCAAGAAGAAAAACCTCTAACAAACTGGGGCTGGAGCTGGCGGTGGTGGCGGATCTTCATTGCCTGAGAGGTTCGGTCCAGGATGATTTGATGGCATATTAAGCCGCTGAAGTAGCATCTGAATGACCTCCCTTTGTTGTTTCAAATTGTCTTCCATTTCTGCCATGCGAAGTTTGCCTTCCCGAACTTCGTTTGATAGGCTTTCATATCTTGGTTGTCCCGATTTGTGAGCTTGTGACGTGTTTCTTGGTATAGGACCTATGCCACGCTTGAAACCATATTTTTCATACTTCGCGCTAGATAAAACTTGAGAGTAAATTTCTTCCTCCGCATCAGAGTCAATATTTGACCCCTCTGGTAATTCACCTAAGCGAGCATCGCGAATCTTGATCATTTGGTCCTGCATTAGGTGAAGTGTTAAACTTAGAAGTTAGACTCAAAAAATAAACAATCAAATTAAATGATTAAGTGTTTGGTTTCTTACATAATCTTCATTCGCTCTCTTAGTTGTCCATCCTCGTGATTCGCTCCAATGAGTTTTCTTGAAGACCTCAAAGTACCCTCCCGAAGTATTCGAATCAGAACTCGATTGTATGTTCTACATAGAAATAATTATTTGTTAATTAATCAACAAAAGTTAATAGTTTTAAGTAGTAACATACTTAAGTGAGTCAAAGTTAATTACACGAACTTCTTCCAAGTGTTGAACTATAGATCTTGAGCCACCCAAATAACCTGCCGGGTTTTTGGACTGATTTTCTGAATAGACCTTTGATTTTTTCTGCATAAATGCAAAAAGAGAACTTTAAATGTAATAAAATACCTTCACAACTTTAATTCATAGAAAAAAAATTTGGTATCAAAACGCACATTCTCAAACCAATGTCCCATTATTTAGTTAAGTTGTTTATTTACCTGCCATTCTTCATTTCCAAAGCAGTTGATGCACATCCACTCCCAATCAGCTGATTTAATGTATTGATTCGGCAAATGTTGCAATGGATCTTTGCCATCCTTGATAAGTTCTTGGTATTTTTGATGGCACCGATATCGATAACCTTTAAACCGCTCAAAGAAATAATGGTGGACAATGTCTTTCAAATGCGGATGTTCCTCAAAATCTAAATCAAATACATCCTGCGAGAATAAACTTGGTAAATTTGAGAAATATATCTGTTTTAAAGCCACAGGAAAAGGATCCAAGTGATTAGGTTAAGACTAATGCACAAGTTCCTAGAGTATTGTCTAACAATATTACTTCCCGTTTCCAAAGTATTTGTTGAAGAATCTATCCACAATACTGATATAAAAAGTAATTGAGAAAAGAAAAAAACCTTCAAACGTCTTATGCATTCATTTTGTTGATTTTCAGGAATCTTGCCCCAACCGGTATATTGTAATGGAGCATGATGGCGAACTATAGAACCAATTTTGCTTGTAAATCGGCCCGCATTCTCCCCATGAACTCGGAGCTCAGAATCCCTATACATTACCTCCAGCTTTCCTTTCTTGGTCACTAATCTATCGGTTGCTTGACATGTAGTGGGTCCTCGAACATTGGTTGACCGCGCTATTTACAAATAATATGTTAATTATAGAATAGTGTAAAAGAAAAAAAAACTGAACACTTAATAATAAGAATGATTTTACATGTTGGTGGGACTTGTTGGTTCTCTACAATTGACTGGTGCACACTCAAGCGTCGATCCCCATCATGTTCTTGATTTTGAGATGGCTCATCATTTGGTGATGTCGATGTGGCTGAGCCTACTGTGTTTGGTGGAGATGGCTCAAGGATTTCAGTAGTTGCTGGAACTGAAATCCTTTCTGGAGTTGGCTCAACAACCGGAGTAACTGAAATCCTTTCTGGAGTTGGCTCAACAACCGGAGTAGCTGGCCCTGATTTGGATTTTGAACTGGAACTAAATGATAACTTTCTCTTACGAGTAGACATAACTGATATCCTGAAACAACACAAAAAGGCACATATAGAGTAGTTAGTGATTAAACAAATGGTATATATAGAAATTAGAACTTTTTAACAACTACTTCAAAGTTTCACAAATGATGTTTTTTTTTTTTTACTCAAATAATTTGACATACTCAATCACTTTAATCACTATAAGTTTCGATATTAGTTGGGGAATCAGTTTCCTCGGGGTCACCATCTATTTCTTCATCGATTTCATCATTGGGATTGATTTGGATATCAATGGTAAAACCATCGATTTCTAGTGGCGCAGTATCCATACGATTTAGGGGAGCTTCAACAACATTTGTGGTGTCAAAAGAAATGTCGATCTCATTTGACAACTCTTCTTGGTAAGCCTCATCATCAATATCATCCTCTTGTTGTTCCTCATTTGTTGCTTTCGGCACACTTTCCCATATATGACGATGACTAACTTTTTGAACTACTTTCCAAGCGTCACCTTTCTTTTTGTCATCAACATAATAGACTTGTTTAACTTGATCTGCCAATACGTACGGTTCATCCTCAAACCACAAGGAATCAGTTTTAATTGTGGTGAAGTTATACTCATTCTTCACTCTACCACTGCCCGTATCAAACCATGAACACTTAAATAAGATCACCTTATTCCAATATAAAAACGACACCTCCCAAATCTCATCAATTACACCAAAGAAAGCACTTGATGTCCCATCATACTCTGCCTCAACGTAAACACCAGAATTCTGTGTGGTACGCCTATCATCCCGCATTTTTGTTTGGTATCGCACTCCATTCACCATACAACCAGGATATGAATGAACAATAAGGTTAGGTTCATTTGCTAGAGCATACAAGTCATCGGAGATTGTTGAATCAGATTCTGCGAACTTAACTCTAATCTGCAACACGGTTGACATAAGATTTTAGGAAGACATGGTCATTAGATATCGTCTAATCAAAATTCACATAAACGTTCACGTGTTGTTACCTTATTTCCGAACCAATTCGGAAATTCAGTAACTTGTGTGTGATGAATATTAAGCTCATCAAGGCCTTGTGATCGCAATAAAGAAGCATGTTCACTGTCAATGATTATCAGTTAGTTAGTATTCGCTATCCTAAAATGGAAATTCAAGGTACACACCAAGATAAGGATCAACATCTTACTCCAAATAAGGTTGCAACTTTTCAGTATTGTTTAGGATATACCAACGCACTTTTTGAAGCTCATCGTGTGTCAACATAATGGCGGTCGCTTTCCCAAACGGTCTTGCTAGTTGTTGGAAAACTGAAATTGATGAGGATGGTCGGGCTTCAACAAAGTCAGGATTACGTTCGGGTCGATTATGTTGTGTTTCAATGTCACGCAAGTACATTGAACAATATGTCAACGCTTCATTAATAGTATAGCCTTCTGCAATCGACCCTTCCGGACGAGCTTTATTTCTAACATATTTCTTCAAATTTCCTAGTGCCCTATGAAATCACTTCAGGGAATTAATATATTGTTATACAAGCTTTGCTAAAACTTTTTACAATGGAAAAAAAAAATAAAACGTTTCAATATTGTGTATTGAAACATATTTGTAAAAATAAAAGTGTTACCTTTCAAAAGGGTACATCCACCTAGTGTGAACTGGTCCAGCCAATTTTGCCTCCGTTGGTAAGTGGTAGGCTAGATGGATCATGACATCAAAGAATGCAGGAGGAAAAATCCTCTCTAGTCTACACAAGGTGTAGACTATACCTTCTTGTAGTGCATCTAAGTCCTTTACCGACAATGTCCTTGCACAGAGCTTTTGGAAGAATGAACCCATCTCAGCAATTGGACCCAGCACATTATCTTTCAAATAAGGCCTCAATCCTATCGCCAATAGTCGTTGCAACAACACGTGACAATCATGACTTTTCAATCCCATGATTTTACCATCCTTAATGTTGACATTTCGGGACAAATTTGCAGCATATCCATCCGGGAATTTGACTGATTTTAAGAATTGACAAAAAGCTTTCCGCTCCATACTAGACAATGTAAAACATGCAGGAGGCTTCTTCCCCTTCCTATCCAAGTGCAACTCCTTTCGGATGTTCAAATCTTCTAAGTCCATGCGAGCTTTTTTGGTGTCCTTCGATTTGCCATCTAATCCCAAGATAGTTCCCACCAAGTTGTCGCATATATTTTTTTCTATATGCATTACATCTAGATTATGCCGCAACTTAAGTTTCGACCAATACTCTAGCTCCCAAAATATACTTTTCCGTCCCCAATTGCTGTCGTTTGTGTATCCAGCTTCCAACTGCTGTTTCTTGTCATCCTCACGAACTGAAGCATCCTTTCCCGGCATAGGCACCCACAGCTTGTTGAGCTCTAACAATAGTTCATCACCAGACATCAATTTTGGAGACCTCCTTGTTTCAACAGAACCATCAAAATTTAAGTCAGAACGCCAAGCATGATCCGGAGACAAATAACGTCGATGTCCCATGTACGAAATCTTACTCCGTAATCGAAATGAAGCGGTCTCATCCATACACACTGGACATGCCTTATAACCTTTGGTCGAGTAGCCGGATAAAGTACCATATGCAGGAAAATCATGAATTGTCCATAACACTGCAGCACGCAAAGTAAAATGTTTTTTTTCAACAGCATCATACGTTCTAACGCCGTTTTCCCATAACTCTTTAAGTTCATCAATTAGAGGTCTCAAATAAACATCAAAGTCTTTCCCCGGTGCCTTTCGTCCTGGAATTAATGTTGACATCATGATCTGTGCCTGCTTCATACATCTCCAAGATGGCATGTTGTAAGCCACTAGAAAAACTGGCCACATACTATATGGATTTCCCATATCTCCAAATGGAGTGAAACCATCGGAGGCAAGACCTAATCTGACATTACGCGGTTCAATTGCAAATTCCGGATATTGTTTGTCAAATTCCTTCCATACTTCTGCATCTGCAGGGTGTCGAAGGACTCCTTCCGTCTCAACACGTTTTTCCTTATGCCACCTCATATCTTCTGCAGTGTGTCGAGACATAAATAAACGCTGCAATCTTGGAGTGAGAGGAAAGTAGTGCATTTTTTTGTGTGGCAGTTTTTTCCCCTTTGCATTACTGTTTTTATACCTCTTATGACCACATACCGGACATTCTGTCAAATTTTTGTACTCCTTGTAATACAACACGCAATCATTCTTGCAGACATGGATGGTCTTGTATCCCAGCCCAAGCTTGCGCATCATGCACTTCGCCTGATAATAAGATTTGGGAATTCTCGAGCCTTCTGGAAATGCCTCGTGAAGTAACTTCAACAACATATCGAAAGACTTGTTACTCCATTTATTCAGTACTTTTATATGAAGTAACTTCACTAAAAAAGTCAATGCAGAGAACTTTGTGCATCCTTCAAATAACTCTCTCCTTGTTTCAACGAACAAATCATTCAAATCAGGTGTCTCTTCTCCGCAATTTTCGGTATCAACTCCGTCCGCACCATCAACTACTGAAGATGGAAATATGTCTGGAAATGCATCATTTAGTGCATTGACCATATCATCTGCGTCATCGTCATTGTCACTTCCTTCTCCTTCTGCATCATATTCTTCATCGCGTACATTGAGAGTATCGGGATCCTCTTCACCATGATTAATCCAGTTTACATAATTCGAGCTAAATCCTTTAAGAAATATATGACGCTCGACAATATCTATACGATGGGAATAACAATTCAAACATTTTTTACAAGGACAACGACACTTTCCTTCCTCATCTAGGTGACTGCGTGCTTGTTCAATAAATCTTTTCACTCCACTCCTATACGTCTCCGAAAGTCGATTCGTCACAAAGATCCAACTCTTATCCATATCTAAAACCAAACCATAAATCTGAAATCCAACAACAACAAAAAAAAATAAAAAACAAAATTTTGTCTAGATACCCACAATAGTCCTACTATAACTAACGGTTTAGATCGTGCACAAATGCAGTCGTAATGCACTTAACATTTCCCTTAAAGAGTAATGTTATATCTACAACCTTTTAAAATATAAGATGATTTAGAATTTGAACTACAAGGTACACTGACAATTATATCCAAGCTAAACTTGGATTGAGAGAAATATATCACCAATGTGCTATGCTTAACTTTGAAGCTACAATACTGGCAGTGAAACACACACACATGTATATATATAAACCATTGATATTTTAGAAATGGCTAAAATAGAATCAAAGAATAAGATAATGAACGGGGCATATGATTATGACAAGGTTTAGCCTTTTCCTTGGTACGAGATTGACTGGTTTAGTAAGAAGACTTGGAATATCTATGAATCTCCTTTAAAAAGAGAATATACCGAGAGTAAAGGGGGTGGATAGAAGTGAAGAAGAAAAAATTGGAGACATAAATTTGCAAAGTAAAAAAAAAATAAAAATTAAAAAAAAGGGGGGCGATTGGAGAGTGCCTTCCTTTCTTCCTAATTAGGGTTGTGGAGGAAACGCAGGAGAGAAGGTGCGTGGGAGTGCTTAAAAGAGTGGGGGGACTATTCCATTTTCCTTGGGAGGCTGGCAGTGACAGAACAGAGAGGGGGGCATACTCCAAGATACGGACAGAGGTTTTTTGATGTAGTATTGGTTTTGAGACTAATTAGGCCTCGTGATCAGAGAATAGCTTAGACTAGCTTGCTGGTGCATACAATAAGGTTAGGTAATACGACTTTTTTCATTTCAACGAAGCCCCACAGTCAAGCCTAGCGCCAGCCTCAATTAGTTCCCATTTTATAAGAGGATATATATATTTATATATTTAAACTAGCTTAGAGAGAGTTCAACTAATTAGTCACAAGTTTAGTCTAACCAATTTGTAGTGTTCGTTACAAAACAAAATATCATATATGTCGACAAAAAACAAATACAAATTTAGTCACTATTCAGAATTCAAAGAGGGAAAAATGGGAAAAGTCGTACCAAATGAAATTGAGCTGAGTAAAGAATTCAAATGCAGCAGGGAGCTGATTTCAATGGGTTTTGTTCTTGATGATGATGTAACTGCAGCGACCAAGCAGACAGAGATCTCCTTTAGGTGTGTGTGTGTATGCGCGTGCTTGTTTATAACGAAACGACAAAACCAGAATCTAATTCCCTAAGGAATCAGAAATTCTGCGCATATATCTGCACAAAAAAAGAAGAATATATATATGAATGTATGAATATGAATATGATACTCTCCTCAAATATTCAAAACAGGGTTAATAATCAAAACAGGGTTAAGTATCTTTGTACCTATTAGATTTAAAAGAATGTTTGTCTCTCAAGAATATAATTAGAAACATACGTACAAGTAGATTTAAAAGAATGTTTGTCTCTCAAGAAAATACTTAGAAACATATGTACAAGTACACCAGATGGCTGAAGATTGGAGCCGAAATAATGCCACTCTCCTCGACACTACTAGTACTACTAGATTGGAGCAATAATGGCCGTTTGCAGTTCACACTAGGAAACCCAAGTTCCAATGAAGTCCCAAGATGGGCATGAGAGCCTACTTTTTGCAAAGCAGCACATTAAAGTAAGAAGAGAGAAAACTAGTGATGAAAAAAAGAAGAATCAGAGAGCACTAGAGCAAGATGATCTGAAGCCAAAACTACATATAGATATACATAAACATATATCATTTGTATGTGTGGTAGTAGTCGGATCTCAAGCCATAACTGACTTGTAGAATCAACATCTCTTGCCTCTTGCACATTGTACGTATGGACAAGCACTTAAAGCCTAAAACATGCATCTGCGTTGTGAGTTGTGAGGTGTGAATTGCGTTAGAGAGAGACATAGGTCGAGAGTTAGAGAGACAGAGTTAAAGATCGAAAGAGAGAGAGAGAGTTAGAGACAAAGAGATAGAGAGTTAGGGTATTTTGAAATTATTTGAATCTTCGTGAGGGGATTTCATATAAAAACTTGGGGGTTTTCAGTTTGGCTTTTTACCTCCTCAGATTCCTTTGATTTTCGTTGATGGTCACTGCAATTTCGACGCCAGCGACTAGAAAGGGTTGGCAACAGTGAATCCGGCAATGGCGTGAGAGGGGACGGTGGAGATGGTGCTGCGAAGTCCAGACCTAGCTAGAGAGAGACATAGGTCGAGATTTAGAGAGAGAGTTAAAGATAGAGAGAGAGAGTTAGAGACAGAGAGATAGAGAGTTAGGGTATCTCCAAATTATTTGAATCTTCGTGAGGGGATTTTATATAAAAACAGTCAAGATTTCAATTTGGCATTTTACCTCCTCAGATTCGGCTGATTTTCGTTGCTGCTCACTGCATTTTCGACGCCAGCGAGTGGAAAGGGTTGGCAACCTTGAATCCGGTAACGGCGTGGAGAGGGGACGGTGGAAATGGTGCCCGCGCAGAGAGGGGACGGCAAATGCCTGCTGACGGCGCGACGGAGGTCTGTTGCCGGCGCGGTGAAGGGAGAATGCCAACTGGTTTCGGTGGGGCGAAGGCAGGCAATCGACGTCCAGCTGCTATAGCAGAGAGAGACAGAGGTGATCAAGAGTTAATTAGGAATGGATATATCAGAGAGGGAGTTAGAGACAAATTAAAGCGAGAGAGATATATACCTTTCAAGTGTATTTGAAACATATATATATATGATGCATTTTTTAATTTGCTAAAAATAGGGATATATGGTGAATAACTTATGAGTTTGTATTATGTATAATTAAAATATAAATAGTTACCAAGAATATTTTTGGGGAAAAAAAGTATTTATTTTACTATCAAATAATAATGTAGTACGCAAAAGTATGTATTTTATGACCTTATTTTGGTATATATGGTAGTCCCAACCGGTATTTTTTTTTAAATGCTAAAAATTTTCATTTGATTGTTAAAATTATTTTCGTTTCCCACCAATAATTTTGCAACTAAAATAGGGTTTTGGATTTGAAATAACATATTTTGCTACCAAATTTTGATAGCAGAAACTTATATTCTGTTACCAAATTTTGGTAGCAAAATACAATATTTTGTTACCAAAAAATATTTGGTAACAGATGACATTAGGGGGCAAATTTTTGCTACCAAAATGTGTTTGGTAGCAAACTGTACGATTGCGCTACCAAAATTTTGGTAGCGGAAATATATAATTTGCTACCAAAATTTCATTTGGTAGCAAATAACACTACCCGGGAAAATTTTGGCCTACCGCCAATTTTTTTTGCTACCAAATAATTTTGGTAGCAAAATATTACAATTTGGTACCAAATTTTGGTAGCAAATGTTAGCATTTTGTTACCAAATAGTGTTTTGGTAGCAAAATGTAATCGGCGGGAATTAAAATTCGATTCCCGCCCTATCATTTGTTACCAAAAATATTTGGTAGCGGATTATGTAGTTTTTGCTACCAAAATTGGTAACAAAATGTCTACACCTTTCAGCCACCAAAATTTGGTAACAGAAACTCTATTTTCTGCTACCAAATTTTTTTTGGTAACAAAAACTTTGGTCTCTTAAACTTACATTTCTTGTAGTGATCCCATGTTCCCTGATGGAGTGGCGCGAGTATCTGTGTTAGTGATAATTTCTTTAGAGTGAGTTTGAGACTTTTTGGAAAGTTGTGGTTGGATCAACACATGAAAAGTATAATGGAAATGAAGTCTTTAGATTTGTATTGACTTAATATATTGTGAGAGATGTGGTGCATGTGATGAGGATTAAAATGAAAGAGCGGTAGAAATTAGAGGAAAAAAAAATAACGTTTTTGGTATCCCGTTGAATAAGAGCTTCTAAATATAAATTTGGAAATAGCTTTATTATTATTTATATTTTTTTTATACTGAAATTTGTTAACCTCTGAATTTTGGTGCTCTTCTAACTTTGCTCCTAAAAATTTGAAAACCGATAGAAATGCTTAATATTATCATTTTTATTTCTTGAATTTTAAAAACTAGTAGAAATACTCCCTAAACAAAGTGTGGAGGATATAGGCTAATTTCAACATTTGGATGACCCTCCATTGTAATGATCTTTTCAATGTTAAATTTGTTTTACTTGCTTTTGGTCAATATTTTGGCTTTTTTCTTCATCACTACAATAATTCCATCATCTTGAAATTACTTAAATACAAAAACTATGACCGGCCATTCAGGGGAAAGAAAAAAGTATGATAGGGCAATTAAAGTTTCAAAATTCCTTTTAATTGAATTTATATATTATTATGTTTGAATTTATAAAATGCGGTAGTATAACATAATTGATTAATTAATGTTTGAAACACAAAAATTAAGGGAAAAGATTTGCATCTAAATATAGAACAGATTAACTTGTAATATTATACCTCGCTTTTTAGGTTGGATCTGTTTTGAAGCCTTGGCGGAGTTCACACACACAAACGGCTCGTTCACCTTTTTTTTTTTCCCCCTAATGGTCTAAGTACCTGTATAATAACTAAAAACTCTACAATATATATATCATTGGACCTCCAACTAAATAACCACAAATATTAACATTTGTCACCGCAAACATCATTTCTTTGTTTTCTGTCTTTTATCCTTTTCGTGTTGTTAGCGTTCAAAATTTACGAAGAATCGGCGACGTAGACTGGCGAGGGAACCCAGGGGGGGATTTTGGTGAGGAGGTCTCGTAGCTGGACCATACATTACTCCCTAGGGCGGTTCTTGGATTCACCAGGTGGAAATGCGAGTCTTGTTGAACAAATGAGTGGCAATCTTCCGTGCTACTGCTTCGGTGAGTTGGATCTCGTCCCCCCAAAGAAGAAATGGTGTAAGATGGAGGGGCCGAGCTATGTGAAGTAGAGATTATGGGAGCGTAGAAGGGCGATGGCGACGGCGATGAGCTTTTGAGAGTTCTGGGAGTGTTAAAAGTGTTCTAGGATAGGGAAGGTCAGCTTGAAGATTATTCAGGGGTATTTTCAAGTATTATAAAAAGTTATGTTAATGTTAGGGAGTAGATGAACCAGCACTCTCTTAGAATTGCTTTTTATAATTTCTACGTCAAACACTTTTTTCAGCTATAGATGGCTAGAACATTGATTTTGGTAGTGGTGGCAATTCGTGTTAGTGGGTCATGTTTGTGTCGTGTTTAAACCCTTAATTGACACTAAAACCCTTGACCCAAACCCAACCCATTAAATGATTGTGTCAGAAAACTAAACCTAAACCCAAACCTTTAATTAAAGGGTTGACACGGACACAATCCATTTAACCCGTTTGATATACTGATCATAAATATATCATGTCAACCTGCAAACTCATTTACTAATGGGTTATTAAAGTGTCATTTCAACATGTTTATAATCCATTAAACGAAGATCAATTATGATTAAATGCCTAATTAGCAAGTTCATTAATCTATAATTAAAGTTTCAGCTATCAACATCAGTTCACATAAGCGAAACAATATCAGTTCACATAAGTGAAACAACATCAGTTAAAGTCTACAAGTGCAAAACATGCTCATAGGAAGGCCGAGTTTGAATTCGAGGGCTAGAGAGAACAAGAGAATGAGAAATATGGAACTAAGAGAAGGAGAAGATGAGAGATTGTGAGCGACTAAGAGGGTGGCTAGGATGGTGTGAATGTGTTCGAGAAAGAGGATGGGGTAGGTAGGAAGAATAAAACCCTACTAGAGAGGGTGAGGTGAGGTGGCTATGATATTTGAAGAATTAAAGAAAAATGAGACGCTACCTTTTTTCTTTTTTTATTTTTCCCAAAATGAAATTTTGTTAAAGATTCAAAATGGTATAAAAAAATATTTTTGAAAACCATATGATATAAAACTAAAATGTTAGTAGTTATTAATGGGTTGTGTTTATGTTGATTTATATATAACTGTATATTAAACATGTTATTACGGGTTAACTGCGAGTTCAACCCGTTCTTCAAACGTGTCTAGCATTCAACCTGAGAATTTTTTTTTTTTTGAAGAGCAATCACCATTTTTATGGGACTTGCTAAGAGCAAATACGAAAAAATAAGAAAATTTTGCCAAGTGAAAAGATTGAATTTTGCAGAGCGTAAATCCACAATCGGTTTTTATTAAGGCTAGTAGTTGAGAAGGGAGTGCCTTGAGTTATTTTCAGTTATCTAGAGTTCATATAACGTATGATGAACGAGAAAGTACAGCGTTGAAAGTGAATAAAGTGACATAAATGCATGAATTCATAATAGGCCGTTTTCAATGTTTAAACGACATCTACTTTAGCCTCCGTTTGGTATTATAATTAGAGTTGAAATTTTTAAATTGAAATTAATTGATTTTTTAAAAAATAGTTATAATTTTTATTAATTTTTCAACAAAAAAAAAAAAAAAGAAGACAAAACTAAAATAAAAATTTTAAATTTGAGTTGAATCACCAAATATAGTCTAAAAGTTTAGAGCCAAGGTTTCTTAAATTATTAGAAAATGTCCAATTTTATATGTCTGCACAGTAAAATCCAAATTAATATCAATCATGAACAATCGAATAGCCTAAGAACTAGAAGCTTCTGACAAGACTAGTGACAACACATGAATGAATCATGATTGTGTTAATAATTGACCTCAGATTGCACGTTGAAATAGTTAACAAAAGGACAATATTAAAACAACCTGAACGAAATTCAGAAAGAAAATAAAATAAAAGTTGATCATTGCGTCATTTTTTTTTTTTTTTTGGTTTATGCAAGACCCACCTTCCTTGGTAGCCTCCCTAGCCAATTCAAGCACCTCCTTAATTATCTCCTCACATCCAGCAACCCCATCATCGTTTGTCTTCAATATTTCACTCAATTCTTCCAAAAATCGTTTAATTGGTTAATTGGTCACCACATTGAGGAAAATCCATCACGAGGACTCCACCAACTAAGCTCTCCGACGTAGAGTTCCACCAACAATGTGTCACAAAATACCACAAAGCTATGTTGGAAGAAACCTGAACTTGTCAACACCATATAACTATCATCCCAAGCTTCTTTAGTTCTCCTATGCTACTCACTTTCTCATCATCATCATCATCATCTTCTTCTTCTCCTCCTTCTTTGTCATTTTTATAATGAACCAGAAGAAAAAGCACCCGAAGTCCAACAAACCACTTGTGATTTCCTCCATTTATGATTTTGATAATACTACAACACTCCCAAGTGACGTGTAAATCACAAATCCTTTTGGATTGAAGTTGAGCCGGCACTGATTAATCATGAAATTTTCATCAAATTTTCAGAGTTCAATCATATTAGTTAACGGTCTAATCTCGATCACATTCAACTTATTTGAACTATTTGCAATTGAAGTACCATGTTGTAATGTGTCAAATGTGTTAATCACGTCTTTTCGGTAAAACAAAATGTCGAGGCAAGTTTTTATCATTCACTTGCTTATTACTTGCTTATTTCAAACAGTTTGATAGAATTTTTCCACTACGACATCCTAATAACTTATAACCATAGAGATCACTCAGTATATATTATAATTAACAACATAAATGCCTTAAAATTTTTAAAACATGAATTATAATTTTGAATAAATTTAAAAAAGAATTATAATTTTAAATGAATGTTATGTTAATCATAAATTATGTTAGAAATAAAATATTAATAAATCAATAATTATATTAGATGAAGTGGATAACAAATAAGTTACAGCATTGGTTAATAAGACTTTAAAGACCCATTTCTGTTTTGTTGAGCAATGTGGGACTCTTCTAGTAGAAGCGAGCACAATAATTTCTGTCTTTGGCAACTTTGAAGAGTCCCACGAAAGAGGCAATTGTACGTCAATAAAGCTCCATAAAACGCATCTATAGATTAGGCACCTTGATGGTTAAAGCAGATGTTGATCAATTCTAAGCAGTATTTGAACTTGATTGATGTCAGCACTTTGTTATTCATATCTATAGAATTCTGAATAGTCCCAAATCCCAATCATAATTTATTGTAGAAAACAATATAGGAGACATTAATGTGTTTTTTGCCTCCATTATAAACTTAGCTTCCGTTTGATTTGACATTTTCAACTCAAATTTTTCATTTCAGTTTTTGTTTTTATTTTCTTAAAAATCAACAGAAATTATAACTAATTTTTGAAAAATCAACAAACTTTAATTTAAAAATTTCATCTTCAACCGACAAACCAAACACATCTTTATTTATTATTATTATTAATTATTTTAATAAAAGGGGAACTGGATGGTGCCCTTTTGGTTTCCCTATTTACTTTTGGGAATGCTTGTTGCCCAAAAACCAAAGGTTTGTAGGGGTTTTTTTTTTTAATTTTAAATTTTTTAATAAATAGGGGAATGATTCAACGGCACGCTACTAAAAAAATTACAAAAAAAAAAAATCTAGATAACAGAAACTAACGTTAATAATTTAATTAGTAAGATTTTTTTTTTAATTAAAAAAAAATCTCAAGTTCTAGAATCTTCTCTTTCTTTTGCTTTGTTTTTAAGTAAAACACACGTCCTATTAAATCTAGGAACCTTTTCTTTTGTTTTAGTTATGGGCAAATCCATTTAAAAAGAAAAAAAAGTTATTGGGAAATCCTTGCTTGTAATTGTATGTGACAAACTCATGGTTTATGTCCCATAGAGAGTTTGTAATCATTTGTGACATATCGTCACGTTATGCGTAGGTCTTTGAAGACAAGAGATGCACTATTTTGAAGAAAAA
>JAINRI010000554.1:137500-150836 GCA_025413485.1 Ficus microcarpa | reverse complement strand
CATTATTTTGAGTACCTTAAATCACCATCCGGAAGGTATTTTTCGACTTAAAGGGGACCATTGGAATACTATTTAGAGCAAGATTTAATGATTTAAATTTCTAGAAATTTTGAGCCCGACCAATTTTCTCTCACTAGAGAAGGCTATAGGCTTCAGAAAATGGAGTAGATATTGAGAATACCTCTAATCGTGATCCGGAAGGAGTTTTTTGACACAAAATGGATCGTTAGAATTCTGTTGAAAGTATCTTTTAATGATCCAAAGTTGTAGAAATTTTGAGACAGAAAAATTTTCTGTTGCGAGAGAAGGCTATAGGCTTTGGAATTTTGATACATACCCATTTTTGCTCGACGGAGTAGGCTATAGCCATCAATATTTTGAGTACCATAAATCACCATCCGGAAGGTATTTTTCGACTTAAAGGGGACCATTGGAATACTATTTAGAGCAAGATTTAATGATTTAAATTTCTAGAAATTTTGAGCCCGACCAATTTTCTCTCACTAGAGAAGGCTATAGGCTTCAGAAAATGGAGTAGATATTGAGAATACCTCCAATCGTGATCCGGAAGGAGTTTTTCGACTCAAAATGGATCGTTAGAATTCTGTTGAAAGTATCTTTTAATGATCCAAAGTTGTAGAAATTTTGAGACAGAAAAATTTTCTGTTGCGAGAGAAGGCTATAGGCTTTGGAATTTTGATACATACCCATTTTTGCTCGACGGAGTAGGCTATAGCCATCAATATTTTGAGTACCATAAATCACCATCCGGAAGGTATTTTTCGACTTAAAGGGGACCATTGGAATACTATTTAGAGCAAGATTTAATGATTTAAATTTCTAGAAATTTTGAGCCCGACCAATTTTCTCTCACTAGAGAAGGCTATAGGCTTCAGAAAATGGAGTAGATATTGAGAATACCTCCAATCGTGATCCGGAAGGAGTTTTTCGACTCAAAATGGATCGTTAGAATTCTGTTGAAAGTATCTTTTAATGATCCAAAGTTGTAGAAATTTTGAGACAGAAAAATTTTCTGTTGCGAGAGAAGGCTATAGGCTTTGGAATTTTGATACATACCCATTTTTGCTCGACGGAGTAGGCTATAGCCATCAATATTTTGAGTACCATAAATCACCATCCGGAAGGTATTTTTCGACTTAAAGGGGACCATTGGAATACTATTTAGAGCAAGATTTAATGATTTAAATTTCTAGAAATTTTGAGCCCGACCAATTTTCTCTCACTAGAGAAGGCTATAGGCTTCAGAAAATGGAGTAGATATTGAGAATACCTCCAATCGTGATCCGGAAGGAGTTTTTCGACTCAAAATGGATCGTTAGAATTCTGTTGAAAGTATCTTTTAATGATCCAAAGTTGTAGAAATTTTGAGACAGAAAAATTTTCTGTTGCGAGAGAAGGCTATAGGCTTTGGAATTTTGATACATACCATTTTTGCTCGACGGAGTAGGCTATAGCCATCGATATTTTGAGTACCATAAATCACCATCCGGAAGGTATTTTTCGACTTAAAGGGGACCATTGGAATACTATTTAGAGCAAGATTTAATGATTTAAATTTCTAGAAATTTTGAGCCCGACCAATTTTCTCTCACTAGAGAAGGCTATAGGCTTCAGAAAATGGAGTAGATATTGAGAATACCTCCAATCGTGATCCGGAAGGAGTTTTTGACACAAAATGGATCGTTAGAATTCTGTTGAAAGTATCTTTTAATGATCCAAAGTTGTAGAAATTTTGAGACAGAAAAATTTTCTGTTGCGAGAGAAGGCTATAGGCTTTGGAATTTTGATACATACCCATTTTTGCTCGACGGAGTAGGCTATAGCCATCGAATATTTTGAGTACCATAAATCACCATCCGGAAGGTATTTTTCGACTTAAAGGGGACCATTGGAATACTATTTAGAGCAAGATTTAATGATTTAAATTTCTAGAAATTTTGAGCCCGACCAATTTTCTCTCACTAGAGAAGGCTATAGGCTTCAGAAAATGGAGTAGATATTGAGAATACCTCCAATCGTGATCCGGAAGGAGTTTTTCGACTCAAAATGGATCGTTAGAATTCTGTTGAAAGTATCTTTTAATGATCCAAAGTTGTAGAAATTTTGAGACAGAAAAATTTTCTGTTGCGAGAGAAGGCTATAGGCTTTGGAATTTTGATACATACCCATTTTTGCTCGACGGAGTAGGCTATAGCCATCGAATATTTTGAGTACCATAAATCACCATCCGGAAGGTATTTTTCGACTTAAAGGGGACCATTGGAATACTATTTAGAGCAAGATTTAATGATTTAAATTTCTAGAAATTTTGAGCCCGACCAATTTTCTCTCACTAGAGAAGGCTATAGGCTTCAGAAAATGGAGTAGATATTGAGAATACCTCCAATCGTGATCCGGAAGGAGTTTTTGACTCAAAATGGATCGTTAGAATTCTGTTGAAAGTATCTTTTAATGATCCAAAGTTGTAGAAATTTTGAGACAGAAAAATTTTCTGTTGCGAGAGAAGGCTATAGGCTTTGGAATTTTGATACATACCCATTTTTGCTCGACGGAGTAGGCTATAGCCATCGAATATTTTGAGTACCTAAATCACCATCCGGAAGGTATTTTTCGACTTAAAGGGGACCATTGGAATACTATTTAGAGCAAGATTTAATGATTTAAATTTCTAGAAATTTTGAGCCCGACCAATTTTCTCTCACTAGAGAAGGCTATAGGCTTCAGAAAATGGAGTAGATATTGAGAATACCTCCAATCGTGATCCGGAAGGAGTTTTTCGACTCAAAATGGATCGTTAGAATTCTGTTGAAAGTATCTTTTAATGATCCAAAGTTGTAGAAATTTTGAGACAGAAAAATTTTCTGTTGCGAGAGAAGGCTATAGGCTTTGGAATTTTGATACATACCCATTTTTGCTCGACGGAGTAGGCTATAGCCATCGAATATTTTGAGTACCATAAATCACCATCCGGAAGGTATTTTTCGACTTAAAGGGGACCATTGGAATACTATTTAGAGCAAGATTTAATGATTTAAATTTCTAGAAATTTTGAGCCCGACCAATTTTCTCTCACTAGAGAAGGCTATAGGCTTCAGAAAATGGAGTAGATATTGAGAATACCTCCAATCGTGATCCGGAAGGAGTTTTTCGACTCAAAATGGATCGTTAGAATTCTGTTGAAAGTATCTTTTAATGATCCAAAGTTGTAGAAATTTTGAGACAGAAAAATTTTCTGTTGCGAGAGAAGGCTATAGGCTTTGGAATTTTGATACATACCCATTTTTGCTCGACGGAGTAGGCTATAGCCATCGAATATTTTGAGTACCATAAATCACCATCCGGAAGGTATTTTTCGACTTAAAGGGGACCATTGGAATACTATTTAGAGCAAGATTTAATGATTTAAATTTCTAGAAATTTTGAGCCCGACCAATTTTCTCTCACTAGAGAAGGCTATAGGCTTCAGAAAATGGAGTAGATATTGAGAATACCTCCAATCGTGATCCGGAAGGAGTTTTTGACTCAAAATGGATCGTTAGAATTCTGTTGAAAGTATCTTTTAATGATCCAAAGTTGTAGAAATTTTGAGACAGAAAAATTTCTGTTGCGAGAGAAGGCTATAGGCTTTGGAATTTTGATACATACCCATTTTTGCTCGACGGAGTAGGCTATAGCCATCGATATTTTGAGTACCATAAATCACCATCCGGAAGGTATTTTTCGACTTAAAGGGGACCATTGGAATACTATTTAGAGCAAGATTTAATGATTTAAATTTCTAGAAATTTTGAGCCCGACCAATTTTCTCTCACTAGAGAAGGCTATAGGCTTCAGAAAATGGAGTAGATATTGAGAATACCTCCAATCGTGATCCGGAAGGAGTTTTTGACTCAAAATGGATCGTTAGAATTCTGTTGAAAGTATCTTTTAATGATCCAAAGTTGTAGAAATTTTGAGACAGAAAAATTTCTGTTGCGAGAGAAGGCTATAGGCTTTGGAATTTTGATACATACCCATTTTTGCTCGACGGAGTAGGCTATAGCCATCAATATTTTGAGTACCATAAATCACCATCCGGAAGGTATTTTTCGACTTAAAGGGGACATTGGAATACTATTTAGAGCGATCTCTAATGATTTAAATTTCTAGAAATTTTGAGCCCGACCAATTTTCTCTCACTAGAGAAGGCTATAGGCTTCAGAAAATGGAGTAGATATTGAAAATACCTCCAAACGTGATCCGGAAGGATTTTTTCGACTCAAAATGGATCGTTAGAATTCTGTTGAAAGTATCTTTTAATGATCCAAAGTTGTAGAAATTTGAGACAGAAAAATTTTTTGTTGCGAGAGAAGGCTATAGGCTTTGGAATTTTGATACATAGAATTTTTGCTCGACGGAGTAGGCTATAGCCTTCCATTATTTTGAGTACCTTAAATCACCATCCGGAAGGTATTTTTCGACTTAAAGGGGACCATTGGAATACTATTTAGAGCAAGATTTAATGATTTTCCAAATTTCTAGAAATTTTGAGCCCGACCAATTTTCTCTACTAGAGAAGCTATAGGCTTCAGAAAATGGAGTAGATATTGAGAATACCTCCAATCGTGATCCGGAAGGAGTTTTTCGACTCAAAATGGATCGTTAGAATTCTGTTGAAAGTATCTTTTAATGATCCAAAGTTGTAGAAATTTTGAGACAGAAAAATTTTCTGTTGCGAGAAAGGCTATAGGCTTTGGAATTTTGATACATACCAATTTTTGCTCGACGGAGTAGGCTATAGCCTTCATTATTTTGAGTACTTAAATCACCATCCGGAAGGTATTTTTCGACTTAAAGGGGACATTGGAATACTATTTAGAGCAAGATTTAATGATTTAATTTCTAGAAATTTTGAGCCCGACCAATTTTCTCTCACTAGAGAAGGCTATAGGCTTCAGAAAATGGAGTAGATATTGGGAATACCCTCAATCGTGATCCGGAAGGAGTTTTTCGACTCAAAATGGATCGTTAGAATTCTGTTGAAAGTATCTTTTAATGATCCAAAGTTGTAGAAATTTTGAGACAGAAAAATTTTCTGTTGCGAGAGAAGGCTATAGGCTTTGGAATTTTGATACATACCATTTTTGCTCGACGGAGTAGGCTATAGCCTTCAATCGAATATTTTGAGTACCATAAATCACCATCCGGAAGGTATTTTTCGACTTAAAGGGGACCATTGAATACTATTTAGAGCAAGATTTAATGATTTAAATTTCTAGAAATTTTGAGCCCGACCAATTTTCTCTCACTAGAGAAGGCTATAGGCTTCAAAATGGAGTAGATATTAGAGAATACTCCAATCGTGTCCGGAAGGAGTTTTTCGACTCAAAATGGATCGTTAGAATTATGTTGAAAGTATCTTTTAATGATCCAAAGTTGTAGAAATTTTGAGACAGAAAAATTTTCTGTTGCGAGAGAAGGCTATAGGCTTTGGAATTTTGATACATACCCATTTTTGCTCGACGGAGTAGGCTATAGCATCGAATATTTTGAGTACCATAAATCACCATCCGGAAGGTATTTTTCGACTTAAAGGGGACCATTGAAATACTATTTAGAGCAAGATTTAATGATTTAAATTTCTAGAAATTTTGAGCCCGACCAATTTTCTCTCACTAGAGAAGGCTATAGGCTTTAGAAAATGGAGTAGATATAGAGAATACGTCCAATCGTGATCCGGAAGGAGTTTTTCGACTCAAAATGGATCGTTAGAATTATGTTGAAAGTATCTTTTAATGATCCAAAGTTGTAGAAATTTTGAGACAGAAAAATTTTCTGTTGCGAGAGAAGGCTATAGGCTTTGGAATTTTGATACATGCCCATTTTTGCTCGACGGAGTAGGCTATAGCAATCGAATATTTTGAGTACCATAAATCACCATCCGGAAGGTATTTTTCGACTTAAAGGGGACCATTGAAATACTATTTAGAGCAAGATTTAATGATTTAAATTTCTAGAAATTTTGAGCCGACCAATTTTCTCTCACTAGAGAAGGCTATAGGCTTCAGAAAATGGAGTAGATATAGAGAATACGTTCAATCGTGATCCGGAAGGAGTTTTTCGACTCAAAATGGATCGTTAGAATTATGTTGAAAGTATCTTTTAATGATCCAAAGTTGTAGAAATTTTGAGACAGAAAAATTTTCTGTTGCGAGAGAAGGCTATAGGCTTTGGAATTTTGATACATCCCATTTTTGCTCGACGGAGTAGGCTATAGCCTTCAATTATTTTGAGTACCTTAAATCACCATCCGGAAGGTATTTTTCGACTTAAAGGGGACCATTGGAATACTATTTAGAGCAAGATTTAATGATTTAAATTTCTAGAAATTTTGAGCCCGACCAATTTTCTCTCACTAGAGAAGGCTATAGGCTTCAGAAAATGGAGTAGATATTGAGAATACTCCAATCGTGATCCGGAAGGAGTTTTTCGACTCAAAATGGATCGTTAGAATTATGTTGAAAGTATCTTTTAATGATCCAAAGTTGTAGAAATTTTGAGACAGAAAAATTTTCTGTTGCGAGAGAAGGCTATAGGCTTTGGAATTTTGATACATACCATTTTTGCTCGACGGAGTAGGCTATAGCCTTCCATTATTTTGAGTACCTTAAATCACCATCCGGAAGGTATTTTTCGACTTAAAGGGGACCATTGGAATACTATTTAGAGCAAGATTTAATGATTTAAATTTCTAGAAATTTTGAGCCCGACCAATTTTCTCTCACTAGAGAAGGCTATAGGCATCAGAAAATGGAGTAGATATTGAGAATACCTCCAATCGTGATCCGGAAGGAGTTTTTCGACTCAAAATGGATCGTTAGAATTATGTTGAAAGTATCTTTTAATGATCCAAAGTTGTAGAAATTTTGAGACAGAAAAATTTTCTGTTGCGAGAGAAGGCTATAGGCTTTGGAATTTTGATACATACCAATTTTTGCTCGACGGAGTAGGCTATAGCCTTCCATTATTTTGAGTACCTTAAATCACCATCCGGAAGGTATTTTTCGACTTAAAGGGGACCATTGGAATACTATTTAGAGCAAGATTTAATGATTTAAATTTCTAGAAATTTTGAGCCCGACCAATTTTCTCTCACTAGAGAAGGCTATAGGCTTCAGAAAATGGAGTAGATATTGAGAATACCTCCAATCGTGATCCGGAAGGAGTTTTTTCGACTCAAAATAGATCGTTAGAATTCTGTTGAAAGTATCTTTTAATGATCCAAAGTTGTAGAAATTTTGAGACAGAAAAATTTTCTGTTGCGAGAGAAGGCTATAGGCTTTGGAATTTTGATACATACCAATTTTTGCTCGACGGAGTAGGCTATAGCCTTCCATTATTTTGAGTACCTTAAATCACCATCCGGAAGGTATTTTTCGACTTAAAGGGGACCATTGGAATACTATTTAGAGCAAGATTTAATGATTTAAATTTCTAGAAATTTTGAGCCCGACCAATTTTCTCTCACTAGAGAAGGCTATAGGCTTCAGAAAATGGAGTAGATATTGAGAATACCTCCAATCGTGATCCGGAAGGAGTTTTTCGACTCAAAATGGATCGTTAGAATTCTGTTGAAAGTATCTTTTAATGATCCAAAGTTGTAGAAATTTTGAGACAGAAAAATTTTCTGTTGCGAGAGAAGGCTATAGGCTTTGGAATTTTGATACATACCAATTTTTGCTCGACGGAGTAGGCTATAGCCTTCCATTATTTTGAGTACCTTAAATCACCATCCGGAAGGTATTTTTCGACTTAAAGGGGATCATTGGAATACTATTTAGAGCAAGATTTAATGATTTAAATTTCTAGAAATTTTGAGCCCGACCAATTTTCTCTCACTAGAGAAGGCTATAGGCTTCAGAAAATGGAGTAGATATTGAGAATACCTCTAATCGTGATCCGGAAGGAGTTTTTCGACTCAAAATGGATCGTTAGAATTCTGTTGAAAGTATCTTTTAATGATCCAAAGTTGTAGAAATTTTGAGACAGAAAAATTTTCTGTTGCGAGAGAAGGCTATAGGCTTTGGAATTTTGATACATACCAATTTTTGCTCGACGGAGTAGGCTATAGCCTTCCATTATTTTGAGTACCTTAAATCACCATCCGGAAGGTATTTTTCGACTTAAAGGGGACCATTGGAATACTATTTAGAGCAAGATTTAATGATTTAAATTTCTAGAAATTTTGAGCCCGACCAATTTTCTCTCACTAGAGAAGGCTATAGGCTTCAGAAAATGGAGTAGATATTGAGAATACCTCCAATCGTGATCCGGAAGGAGTTTTTCGACTCAAAATGGATCGTTAGAATTCTGTTGAAAGTATCTTTTAATGATCCAAAGTTGTAGAAATTTTGAGACAGAAAAATTTTCTGTTGCGAGAGAAGGCTATAGGCTTTGGAATTTTGATACATACCAATTTTTGCTCGACGGAGTAGGCTATAGCCTTCATTATTTTGAGTACCATAAATCACCATCCGGAAGGTATTTTTCGACTTAAAGGGGACCATTGGAATACTATTTAGAGCAAGATTTAATGATTTAAATTTCTAGAAATTTTGAGCCCGACCAATTTTCTCTCACTAGAGAAGGCTATAGGCATCAGAAAATGGAGTAGATATTGAGAATACCTCCAATCGTGATCCGGAAGGAGTTTTTCGACTCAAAATGGATCGTTAGAATTCTGTTGAAAGTATCTTTTAATGATCCAAAGTTGTAGAAATTTTGAGACAGAAAAATTTTCTGTTGCGAGAGAAGGCTATAGGCTTTGGAATTTTGATACATACCATTTTTGCTCGACGGAGTAGGCTATAGCCATCGAATATTTTGAGTACCATAAATCACCATCCGGAAGGTATTTTTCGACTTAAAGGGGACCATTGGAATACTATTTAGAGCAAGATTTAAGGATTTAAATTTCTAGAAATTTTGAGCCCGACCAATTTTCTCTCACTAGAGAAGGCTACAGGCATCAGAAAATGGAGTAGATATTGAGAATACCTCCAATCGTGATCCGGAAGGAGTTTTTCGACTCAAAATAGATCGTTGGAATTCTGTTGAAAGTATCTTTTCATGATCCAAAGTTGTAGAAATTTTGAGACAGAAAAATTTTCTGTTGCGAGAGAAGGCTATAGGCTTTGGAATTTTGATACATACCAATTTTTGCTCGACGGAGTAGGCTATAGCCTTCCATTATTTTGAGTACCTTAAATCACCATCCGGAAGGTATTTTTCGACTTAAAGGGGATCATTGGAATACTATTTAGAGCAAGATTTAATGATTTAAATTTCTAGAAATTTTGAGCCCGACCAATTTTCTCTCACTAGAGAAGGCTACAGGCATCAGAAAATGGAGGAGATATTGAGAATACCTCTAATCGTGATCCGGAAGGAGTTTTTCGACTCAAAATGGATCGTTAGAATTCTGTTGAAAGTATCTTTTAATGATCCAAAGTTGTAGAAATTTTGAGCCAGAAAAATTTTCTGTTGCGAGAGAAGGCTATAGGCTTTGGAATTTTGATACATACCAATTTTTGCTCGACGGAGTAGGCTATAGCCTTCCATTATTTTGAGTACCTTAAATCACCATCCGGAAGGTATTTTTCGACTTAAAGGGGACCATTGGAATACTATTTAGAGCAAGATTTAATGATTTAAATTTCTAGAAATTTTGAGCCCGACCAATTTTCTCTCACTAGAGAAGGCTATAGGCATCAGAAAATGGAGTAGATATTGAGAATACCTCCAATCGTGATCCGAAAGGAGTTTTTCGACTCAAAATAGATCGTTAGAATTCTGTTGAAAGTATCTTTTAGTGATCCAAAGTTGTAGAAATTTTGAGACAGAAAATTTTTCTGTTGCGAGAGAAGGCTATAGGCTTTGGAATTTTGATACATACCAATTTTTGCTCGACGGAGTAGGCTATAGCCTTCCATTATTTTGAGTACCTTTAATCACCATCCGGAAGGTATTTTTCGACTTAAAGGGGACCATTGGAATACTATTTAGAGCAAGATTTCATGATTTAAATTTTTAGAAATTTTGAGCCCGACCAATTTTCTCTTACTAGAGAAGGCTATAGGCTTCAGAAAATGGAGGAGATATTGAGAATACCTCTAATCGTGATCCGGAAGGAGTTTTTGGACAAAAAATGGATCGTTAGAATTCTGTTGAAAGTTTTTTTTAATGATCCAAAGTTGTAGAAATTTTGAGACAGAAAAATTTTTTGTTGCGAGAGAAGGCTATAGGCTTTGGAATTTTGATACATACCAATTTTTGCTGGACGGAGTAGGCTATAGCCTTCCATTATTTTGAGTACCTTTAATCACCATCCGGAAGGTATATTTCGACTTCAAGGGGATGATAAGAATGCAAAATGTCCTATTTTTCTCCCTTAATGTTTAGTCTTTTATATGTATTTGTGGCCTAATTGTACTCATTATTCTTATATTTTTATCTAGGTGCAAATGGAGGCATTAAAGGCAAAACGTAATTAATTGGGCGATTTTTAACTGGTTCAACATCGCTTCGTAATCTGGGCATAACTCTCTCATCCGAGCTCCGATTTAGACGATTCAAGATGCTGTGGAACGACAAGAAAAAGCTCTAAAACTTTCGTGTTTTGCGTTTTGAGAGATATCAACTACATCAAGGTCGAAATTGGGCTTGAAGTGGCTGCACCTGCACAGTTGACGTTTTGGAATGCTCCTTGGTCACGCTGATTTGATGAAGTCTATTTTCAGAAGTTTCCAGATTTGGTGCACGAAAATTACAGCAAAAATCACCACTTTCCTATTTATATTCAGACTTTCTTTTATTTTTAATTAGTCAAATTTGAATATTGTTAGCATTTTTTAGGAGATTTGGTAGGTTTCTAAGAAGGGATTGATGTGTATAAAAAGGGGAGAAGTCATCAGACTTAAGGGGATGATTTTTCTCTTCTCTCTTCTTTAACTCTTCCTTCAAATTTTCATCTATGGCCAAACGTGGCTAAACTTTGATACTTGGTCAAAGGAAATAGAAGCCTCGGAATTAATAAAACTGTGAGATCTGATTTGTTTTTGTTATTCATGTTTTGAGTATCGAATATGCTTCTATATCTATTTTTTATGATTGTCTCGTTTAATTACTAGGAGGCCTACTAGTTATTTATTCGTTGCAATCTACTGCTAAGTTAGATATTAAATCCGTAATTGTTTGATCCCTCTAATTTGTGAAGCAACTAAGATTTAATGATTTGCTGCGTCAGAAATTATTAGACCTTAGGAAGATTATTTGACTAAATTAAATGCAACCGCTTGTGTTTGTGTTGTTTAGCTTCATCGATCTCTCTAATTCTTAAGGCTGCTGCTAGATTAAACTTTGAGCGCTTGTCTTGGGTCGTTTAGTAGTTAGGGTTGATTAGATCACATGTTTTTCTAATTAATTGTGACTAAGGGGAGATAGGAAAATAGTTCCAACGGTGAATATTCAAAGTATGAATTTATATATTTGTATCAATGATCAGTTACAAAATTCCGATGGTGGATGTTAACTTAGACCAAGTTTTGTTCTTTTGATTGATTTAAATATTTTAATTTGAATTGTTTCATATATTTTTATTTATTTATTTATATATTTTTTTTCATTATTTTCAAACCCCCTTTATCCTTATTCACATAGCATAAAATTAGGCTAGATACTCTCTGTGGGAACGATCCTTACTCACATCACTACATTTATTTTTAGGAGTATAGGTTTTATTTTTGGTTGTCTGCGACAGCACACCAAATTTTGGCGCCGTTGCCGGGGAGGTTTTCTAGTTAATTTTTGTGCTTCTTGTGATCCTTATCTTCTTTAAAAAAAAAAAACATATATAGATAATAAAATAAAATAAAAAAAAATAATTATAAAATAAAAAAACAATAAAAATTTTATTTGTCTGCTTGCAATTCCGTGTGGGACTTTTATTTTTTTTATAGTTATTATTATTATTACTCTATTTTAGACCTTTCCTGTTTTGTTTTTTTTCTTATCATTATTTTTATTGTTTACGTTTCCGTATGGGTTTCTTCTAGACCTTTCCTGATTTTTTTTTTTTTTTTTTTTTTTAGAATTACCTTGATTATTTATGACTATTACCCGATCTTCTAACCACAATAATTTGCAGTACGATCCAGAAATAGAGAGAACCTTGCGCAAGCTAAGGAGAGAAATTCATAGAAATTCTGAAGAGGACGATCGAGCTCTGGATTCCGTATTTGCTAGCAATTCTGAAGAGAAGGAAGATATGGCTGGAAATCAAACTTTGAAAGAGCTTGCCGCCCCTGATTTGAATCAACAACCCTTATGCATAATGTTTCCTACTTTGGATGCTACTGCTACTTTTGAATTAAAATCTGGACTAATACATCTCTTGCCCACTTTTCATGGCCTTGCAGGTGAAGATCCTCACAAGCATCTGAAGGAGCTTCATGTGGTATGCACAAGTATGAAACCCACAGGGGTGACTGAGGAGCAAATTAAATTAAGAGCCTTTCCATTTTCTTTGAAGGATTCGGCTAAGGATTGGCTCTATTATCTACCCTCCGGAAGTATTACCACATGGAACGAGATGAAAAGGTTATTTTTGGAGAAATATTTCCCAGCTTCGAGGGCGGCCAACATTCGAAAGGAAATTTGTGGTATAAGGCAGCACAACGGAGAGTCCCTACATGAATATTGGGAACGTTTCAAGAAATTATGTGCAAGCTGCCCCCATCATCAAATTAGTGAGCAACTACTTATCCAATATTTTTATGAGGGCCTTCTACCCACTGATAGGAACATGATTGATGCTGCTAGTGGAGGGGCTTTGGTGGATAAAACTCCTGTGGCTGCGAGAAATTTGATTGCAAATATGGCGGCCAATTCGCAACAATTCGGCACTAGGCTTGACCCTTCATTTAAACATGTTAATGAGGTAAATATTTCTTCCCTCGAACAACAAATTGCGAGTTTAACTTCTCTTGTTCGTCAAATGGCTGTAGGTAATATGCAAACGGCAAAGGCTTGTGGGATTTGTTCGGTAGAAGAGCATCCAACTGATATGTGCCCAACTCTTCAAGAGGAACCCATTGAGCAAGTGAATGCCACGGGTAGTTTTCCTGGGCAACCGCAAAGGAAATATGATCCTTATTCAAGTACATATAACCCAGGATGGAGAGATCACCCCAATCTTAGCTATGGAAATCCACAAGTAAATCAGCCAGCAACTCAGAACCGCCCAAGTTTCCAGCAATATAAGCAGCCATACCCCCTC